>CAJQZN010030294.1:0-10959 GCA_907164685.1 Colias eurytheme | reverse complement strand
AAGCGTAACATAGTGGAAACCAGACAGAAAGTAGTCACTGAGAGGAGTGCGGTGGAGAAACAGTACGCGGAGTTAGTTAGCAAGAAATTGATTCCAGATGTGGGAAAAGTTAAAAAGCAGGTGCACATTTTTATGCCAGAGGCGTTGTCGAAACGAACGGACTCTAATGTGACTAGTAGAACGCAGAGTCTGCTATCGCAGAAAATTTAATTGGGTATACTTATTAATCCATATCTTATAAAATTGAAATTTTTATTATAAGAAAAAAAATTGTATGATGAATGACTTTCTAAGAAATATGATTTGTGAGTAATTATTGTAATAACTTTGATTGTAATTATAAAATTTCATCAAATTAAATTGTTTTAAATGTCATGTCGCTGTATTTATAATTTGTGTTATTTGAAATAACAGCATAGATATACATTATACATGTATAATTACATAGGTGTTTCTATGAGCCATCGAGCAAACGTGCGAATGTACAAAATCAACTACAAATAATATGTACCTATTGTTTAACATACATCTAAATTTTTACTTCAGTTGTTGTTTTCTAAATACACTAAAAAGAGCAAGTGCTATCATAACACAGTGACCTATAAAAACGATGTATTATTTTATATTTAGTTACAAATAAACTAAAAACATATTAACATTATCTTATATTTGCATTTTTTATCAATATAAAGATTTCCTGATAACAACGTCAGATGGAAAAGTACATGTTAATGTTTACTTGCAAATTATGTTTCAGGCTATGTTATATTATGTCCACAGGCAGGTCATATCTATGTCGTAGGCAAAATGGATGATTTCGTCTTTTACAAACAGCGTCGTAATTTGGCATTTCGTATTATGTCTAGAATTCGAAATCGGAAATTTTTAAAAAAGAAATTTTTAGATGCCTGAAAAGTACTTATGAAATTAAAGATATTTTAACTAGGCCACTAGTTCCTATTCACACATTTCTTTATCAAATTTTAACAAGCCCCATCCATATCCAAACTAATCAAAATCAATATTATAAAATATCTGATACGATTATTGTCCGTGTTACACAGATTTTATTTAAACGCTATTAATTGAAGATAGTCATTTCATAGAAGAATAAAATAACAAAATCCATAAACAAATAACAATAAAAACATGAACTCACCCCAAAGCCAACAGTAGCGACATCTCTCGCCTGGAAGCGCGAACGCAGCGGGGGGTCTAGTGGTTGTCCTGAGTACCTTGGTACCGGCAAACCTAGTGCGATCACGCGGAACCGCTCGTCCACACGCACTAGACGCCATTTTGATACCTCTTCAAGACCATGCTCCTAAATGTTTGGATAATATAAAGTGTTAAGTTGACAAAAGCAAAAGGTATGAGTCACTGTTAAAGTAAAAAATGGTAAATGTAAGACAAAAGTAAAAGATTAAAGACAAAATATTAATGCAGATTTTTTTGGCCCTTTTTACTGCAACTTCATAGACAAAATTATTAAAATTAAATTCACATGTTACAATTTACTATAACATTAATAAAATATAATATAAGGTATAATGTATTTTTCAATAATAATACCTCTACTTACCTCAAGCAATTTATCATATCTCGATGATGGTATCAAAAACCTGCCATCTTCCAAGTGCATTTCCCTATTTTCCAGCAGATTATTTAGGACTGGCAGCACATTTCGCTCTGCCTTCTCTATGCCCTCTATGACAAGAACTCTTCCTTCTATGGCGGCGCGAACTGCACTCTGTATACAATAATAAATACTTATATAAAAAATCACAGAATGGAAAACAACACAAATCACAGATAAATTTCCACTATGGAATATTATTTTGATCATAGTGTCATAGTTCTCTCATAGTGTTTTCTCTTCAATCAATACAATATGTTCTACCATGATTGATGATGATTCAAAGACTGTACAAAAACATTAGAGTTTTTCTGGATTATTGTATTTTTAAATAAATAGAATAATAATATTAATTAAAATGTTGACTAAAGTTTTGTTATATATATGTATTGGGTACATTTTCTCAAATTAAAAATAATTATCAGTCACATCTCTACACTAAAAAATAACAATACCTGATCAAAATATTTGGCCGTAGAACTTTGAATTTCCCTTCTCTGTTTCAAATCAGCTTCAGTTGTGTCCCGGGAAAGTGCCACATACTCTAATTCCCTTTGTGTTAACTCCAAGTATTGAAGAGCTACTTTACGTCTAAAAAAAATTATATTAATTTTATTTCAGGACCATTATAGTACAATAGTCATTTAATAAAAGAAAATAATTGAACTTCTGTATATTTAAAATTAAAAAAAATATATGAACTCATGACTTCAACATATTTTTTTTTTAAATTTTAACTGCTTTATTTTACGTTACATAAATGAACATTATACCTGCTTGGACCAGGTCTTCCTAACAGAAACATGTCCTGGCCTAAAAGGTCCTTTTGCATCATCCATCTTAAGTTACGGAGAGTACTTTGTGATAAATTCTTGAGCTCTGCATCCTCTATGGTCACTAAAAATGTTATTTCAATTCAATCAATAATTTTTCAATTCAAATAATTCAACCTCAGTAATTTGAGATTTGATAAATTCATATCAAAAGGAGCAAAAATTATGCAATTTTTGCTTTGTTGTTTTATAAAGTGACATTTTTGGAATATAATAAACTCATAACTCAACTTGTTCTCCAAGCATTTTGAATAGTCATAACAGATTTTCTATTAACCAGTGTCTTGGAAGAGCAGTTTTTACAAAAATTAATCTTTTAAAGTGTGTTCTGGTTATAGTATTATATTTTTTCAGAATGATAAGATGTGTATATGAAAATGCTTATTGCTTATATCATTAAAATTACATTTAATTTGATCTAAAAGTGAAAGACTAGTAAAATATAGGTTATTTTTTGTGTTACACTTACAGTACTTTCTTGGGACATATTCTATCTTTTTCGCACTTTTTGTTTCTTTGCTTACATTTCCAATAGTCACTCTTCCTTCACTTGAATAAGCTCGAACTAATTTAGGGCTTACATTTATTTTACGACCGTTTAAAATACGGATTAAAACATCAATCCTACGCACGGTCACAGCCGGATTAAACACCATTTTATGAATTAAAAATTCGTTAATAAAATATTAATAAAATTATGGTGTTATTCTTGCATCATCGTAAAACTTTAATAAATATTTTTTATTTAAATAACTTAAACTATTTCGCGATAAATAGTCCAAAGTCTAATTGTAAATAATTGTCAATAAAACAATGTCAATGTCATTTCCACGATTTGCAAAACTTTTTGACAATTTGACGTGTTTTTTTTTTCGGCTTTGTTGTGTCGGAGAAAACACGTGTCTCAGAGATTGTTTTTGTTTTTTATTATCCTATTATTTTTCTAGTGATACCAAACTTATTGTTGTGTTTGTGCTGTTTGGGTAAGCAATAGAAAACTAATTTTCCTTTTGCAATATGGGTCCTGACCCTCCGGATCTTAATAAACCACCCGATTTACAGAGTGAGATGATGGAAGCAGAGACTACGGGCCACAAAAGGCTCCGTTCCGATCACTCCTCTAAAGACTCTGACATTTTACCCTCCAAACGCCATATCCCTGATCACGACTATACTATCCCAGCCTCCCAAACTACCTATATTGATCCAATTCTTTTGAATCCCCCATCTTACACTGGCGAAGAGAGTGGACCATACATAGTATATGTGTCTCGTACTGAGGAAGACCCTTCGGCTGGCCTAAGTATAAGACCCATTAAATTCGGTTCGTTCTTGTATAAACACCGTGTACAAAATATAACTAAAGATGGTGTTAGACCTATAGGCCGTAATAAAATATCGGTACAATTTACTTCAGCAACGGATGCAAATAATTTTCTTAATTTTTCAAGTTTAAAGGAAGCGAAATTTAAAGCCACTATTCCCTTGTTCCATATAACCCGTATGGGCATCGTCAAGGGTGTCCCTACTGAATGGTCAATGGAGGAATTTGTAAGTTACATAGACTTTCCAGGAGGATGTGGTAAGGTTTTAAAGGCGAGACGTTTAAATAAAAAGCAGAAAATTGATGGAGTTACATCTTGGACACCGTCCCAATCTGTAGTCCTTACCTTTCAGGGGCAAACCATGCCCAATAAAATATATTGTTTATACACTGCCATGCCGGTTGAGGTTTATCAATTTCCTACTATCCAGTGTTTTAAGTGCTGTCGGTTCGGCCATGTTCGTGAACAATGTCGTTCAAAAGAACGCTGCTATCGGTGCACTCAGATGCATGCGGGTGATAGCTGTCCCAAAAAAGAAGTAGAGGCGTCCTGCCTCTACTGCTCCGGCAACCACTTTGCAACAGATAAAAGCTGCCCAGAGCAGGGTCGTCAGAAAGCGATCAAATTGTTGATGGCGACTGAAGGTGTCTCATTTGAAGAGGCATCTAAAGTGATTCCATCTTCACGCAAAACATTTGCGGAAAACGTAAAGACCCATCCATCTACCATCCACTCAATAACCCCTGAATCTCACCCCACATTATCAAACCAACCTATCCCTACGGTTTCTTACAAAAAAACTGTAATGAGGCCTCCCCGCCCCAGGGCTACTTTGGGAACCACTTATAATACAAGCGCTCATAACGCCATTGTTCGCGACGTTCCATCTTCCCTCCCAAATGGGTGCGCTTTAATTAATAATAATACCACCTCATCCTCGGCCCCTTCGCGCAATGAAAAACTTTTAGATATGTGTCTATCATTTATTGAAAGTTTAATAAATGAATACCCCGAAAAATTACCGTCCAACGTTGCCTTAAGATTCTCCCGATTTTCTTCTATACTTTCAAACCATGGATCTAGTGTTCCTCCAGTGGAATGCACAGAGTATTCGTCGCAAAAAACATGATCTGATAGAGTTAATTGCCTTGCATAAACCTGTTGTGGCTGCCATCGCGGAGACATGGTTAATTCCTGGTTCCCATTATTGGGTTCCGGGATTTTCTTGTTTGCGTGATGACAGGGATGACGGTTATGCTGGAAGTGCTCTACTTGTAAACCGATCGATACCATTCACTCAGATTCCTCTTCCGTCGCACGGGCGGTATTTCAACGCCGTCGCAGTGCGAGTCTTTGATATCTCCTTTTTATCTGTTTATATACCTCATCCTCATTCCAGTATTATCCCTGACCTATCGTTAATTATTTCCTCTCTCCCCCCTCCCGTGATAATTATGGGAGACTTCAATGGCCACCATACTTCATGGGGATCTTATATGTGTGATACCTTTGGACGACTTTTAGTGGACCTCTTTGATGATTTAAATTTATGTGTAATCAATGATTGTGCCCCTACTAGAAGAGTTTCCCCCATGCAAAATCCTAGAACTGTAGTCGACTTGAGTATTTGTTCATCTATACTAGCCTCCTCCCTTTCTTGCCGCACCCTCACCTCTACGTATGGTAGTGATCATTTCCCAATTCTCCTTTCCTGTTCCCGTAATGTTCATATCCCCTCCTCTTCTTTTCCTCCCTTACTTAAATATAAATTAGAAAGCGCTGATTGGGACTCTTTTGCACTCAATCTTGATTCTAAAGTAGCTAGTCTACCAGAAGTTCATCGACAGAATTGTATGCTCTCATATAACTCCTTTGTTTCCTGTCTCCACTCTGCTGCTTCTGAAACCCTGCCTGTAAAGCGTACCCCCTCATCATCTCCCAGAAAAATATCCCCTCCCTGGTGGGATCATGAATGTTCTGAGGTGATTACTGAGCGAAAGGTTGCCGAAGACAGATACAATTCGAATATGAGTTTCGAAAATTATATTATTTACAAACGAAATGCGGCTCATGCGAAACGATTTCTTTCCAAAAAAAAGAAACGAGGTTGGATACGATTCTGCGAGAGCTTATCACCTACTACACCTCCATCCATTGTATGGAAAAATATTCGTAGATTCCGTGGTTCCCTTTCTTATGTCAACCCATCTTCCAATAATCCTGATATTTGGCTCAATGATTTTATAAATAAATTAGCCCCCCCTTTCGTCCCTTCTGCGGATCTTATTCTCCTACCTCCGTTTGATTTTATATGTAATAATAATGTTAATGGAATAGATAGCCATTTTTCTAGCCAAGAGCTGGATACCGTGCTTGAAGGCCTAAAGGATTCGTCCCCAGGGCTAGATGGCATCCCCTATTCATTTCTAAGTAGATCTAATAGTTCAGCAAAGTCATATTTTCTCAATTTGATTAATTTATTTTATGAGACCGGTTTTACCCCTGATTCCTGGAAATCCCAACTCATCATCCCCATTTTAAAACCTGGTAAAGACCCGATTGATCCTAATTCTTATAGACCTATTGCACTTTCTTCGACATTAGCCAAAGTTATGGAACATTTAATAAAGAACCGACTGGAGTGGTACGTTGAGAGAAATAATCTCCTTGCTCGCTCTCAATTTGGGTTTAGGAAAGGCATGAGTATTTTAGATAGCCTCAATATCCTTACCACTGACATACGCCTGGCCTTTCAGCAAAAAGGATTCTTGGTGGGTGTGTTCCTAGATATTGTATCAGCGTATGATAACGTCCATCTTCCGGTACTCAGACATAAGCTGTCTCAGATGAGTATCCCTGCGAGGATGATACGTTTTATCATGAATCTATTAACGATCAGATATATTCATGTGCGCGGCTCTTCTTCAAGTAGAGTTACATTTAAGGGCCTTCCCCAAGGATCAGTTTTGAGCCCAATCCTTTATTCAATCTATACGAATGATTTAGAAAATTCTGTTACTCCTTTTTGCGAAATCTTACAGTATGCGGACGATATTGCATTGTATGCTTCTTCTGGCAATATGGATGATGTCGTTGAACGCCTTAATAGTGCAGTATCCAATTTAGAATTTTGGATGAACGACCATGGTCTGTCTCTATCGCCAGCTAAAAGTAACGTGGTAGTATTCACCAAAAAACGTTCTTTTTCGCCCCCTGCGGTGATTCTTGACAGTTTTATAATTCCTGTGGTAAGTAAGGTCAAATTTTTGGGTGTTGTGTTGGATCAAAAATTAAGTGGTATTGCACACATTGACTACATTGTACAAAAGTGCGAGAAAAATGTTAATGTGCTACGTTCGCTCGCCGGTGTTTGGTGGGGTTCCCATCCATATTGCCAGAAACTCGTTTATAATGCAATAATCCGGAGCCACTTAGATTATGCATCTTTTATTTTTGAGCCTTGTAGTAAATCTGCATTGGTAAAACTAGATAAGATTCAATATAAATGTTTACGCCTCATACTTGGTGCGATGAAATCATCTCCAGTTAACGCTCTCCAAGTAGAATCTGTGGACCCACCTCTGTTTCTTCGCCGACAGTATCTTGCCGATAAATACTTTTTTAAAATAACGCAGTACTCATCACATCCTCTCCTTAACAAGCTCCAGAATCTATTACATTCTCTCACCTCTAATACTTTACGTTCGCCATCTGATTTCCCTTGTATCATTAAAAGCCTTATTAAGTTTTATCGCCTTCCAGACCCTTTATTTCAACTTAATAATCACCCTTTATATTTAACAAATTACAATGCTCTAATTTTTAAGCCTTCCATTATTTTAAGTTGCGGTATGATTAAAAGTTCCCCTGACGCAAATATGTCTCTCAATAGACTCATTTCATCTCGTTGGCACGATTACAATTACTTCTATACTGACGCCTCTAAGTCTTCAAATTGGCTACCAGTTGGAGTAGCTGTGTGGCATTCAAACTCTAAAACAATTCTGCAATATAAATGTCCTCCCCTTTCTTCTGTCTTCACTGGCGAGGCAACAGCTATTTTAGAAGCCATTAACTTCATCCACTCTCATAATCTTAAAAAATCTATCATCTTTACCGATTCGCTAAGTTGCCTTCAATCAATATCTTCGAATCCATTCCGTTCAAAATCTAATTTTCCAGTTATTCTTCAAATAAGATCTTCCCTTTTTAGCTGCTATGAAAAAAACCTCAACGTCTTATTAGTTTATATTCCAAGCCATTCGGGTATTACTGGTAATGAGAAAGCCGACTCCCTAGCAAAAACAGCTATGTCTAGCGGTACCCTAGAACACTATTTAAACTATTCATACGATCTCCTCCCCCTTGCTAAGTCTCGCCTGGAAAGTATGTGGAACTCTCTGTGGAATAAATCAAACAAGGCTAAATATTTTAGAGATATACAACCCACGGTCCCCTGCAAGCCGTGGTTTTCCAAATTTAAAAATATTAATAAATCTACAGTGTCAACCATTTGTCGTCTCCGACTAGGCCATGCTTCCACCCCAGTACACCTAGCAAAAATTCATGTTCGTGATGACTCCTTATGCGAGTGTGGCTTAGCCGAAGGTGACAATGATCATATATTTTTTGAGTGCCCTAAGCGAAATTCCTCACTTTTGGATCTCCTTCCCCCTGATGTTCCCCGTCCCACTAATTTTAAATGTTTATTGTGTTTGGTTCCCTCCTCATTTGTTAACGTTTTATCCAAATTTATCCACGTCAATAATCTCAAATTTTAATGCTTTGCTTTTGTATATGTCCTGTTTGGTTATCCAGGTAAGACTGATCCAACATTTGAACTGCTCAATCTCTTCCGTGATTTTTCCTCAGCACAGAGCATCAAGTTACTACATTATAACCGTAGTAATTGAAATAAACGATCAATTTTGATCTGTGCACACATGACACTTGACATTGGCAGAATCCGTCCTCTATGGGATTGGGAAGGCCATAAACAAAAAAGAAGAAGAAGAAGACAATTTGACGTCTCATTGTTAAATGTTGCCATTTCTATGGAGGTTGAACGTTAGTCAAATGATACCTTATCACACCATGTGATAGCTTCATTAAAGGCTTCATTTGTATTTCAATTATTTTAATTTAATTTTCATGCAAACTGCAGAGCTCTACATCATCAATTAAATTAATTATTCAAGTATTAACCATTTTATCGCATTGATATACCTACTGTAAATAAAAGTGGTATATATTCATAAACATCTTTATTAGTATAGGGATACACATATGTGTAGGTGAATATTTTACTATGAGAAAATTAACAATTGACCCTAAATACTTTTGACTTAACTATATTTTACCTAAACATAGTTATAGATAATTAGACGGTATAAATTACGAAAAGGATATAAACATATTGTTATATTATGTTTATGACAACAAATACCATCATACTTTATGTATGAATATTGCACATTCAATTATAACATATTTTTTATTTGTAATTAGTTTCTAGACAAAATTCATATAATCTATTCAATATTATTTTCCTCTTCTTCCATAGGTTCAATTTTAACGCTCACAAAATCAGTTGGTTCTAACTCATATTCATTGTTATCTACCTCTTGTTTACAAACGACTTCTGTGAACTTTGGATGTATATCCATATTGCTCTGAGATTCAGATTGTTCCGTTGAATTATCTTGCGTTTCATCATCAGAATGTTCCTCATTATCATCCGATTCTCCAGTACTTTCATTATTTTTATCCAATTGTAGTTTATTTGCCAATGTCACGAAGTCGCCTATAAGCAAATCTGTGACTTTTTTCTTGGGCGGTCCGAAAATGTTTGTCATGGTTTGCTCGTCTAAGTTCAAATTACATTCTCTTGGTTCTAATCGCGAATAATAGTCCTTTATGTTGATTGCTGCTCCGTTGAGATCGTGGCGTTTGCGTAGATGCTTTATTATTGTTCGCTTGACTGCGTACGATTTTGGACAGCATTTGCACTGAAACAAAAAAAGTATGAAACGTGTGGCCAGTTATCATGACTGATATAGTTAAAATTATTGCTAATAGTGAATATTATAATAAGGATTGGAAAGTAAGTCATCTTTCATATTGCCTTAAGATTTTTGTAGTATGTATGACTTTATCACAAGAACCACTTTTTACTATATTATACTGTTTTATTTTTTTACTAGCTTTCCGCCTGCGGCTTCGCCCGCGTTTTCAAAAAAAAACCCGCATAGTTCCCGTTCCCGTGGGATTTCCGGGATAAAACCTAGCCTATGTCACTCAGAAATGATGTAGCTTTCCAACAGTGAAAGAATTTTTCAAATCTGCCAAGTAGTTTCGGAGCCTATTCAATTCATACAAACAAACAAACAAACAAAAAATCAAACCTTTCCTCTTTATAATATTTGTATAGATATATAAGTAGTTAATATATTTAAAAAAAAATCTACTAATTACTAATTAATCTGAAATTTCTTTCATTGACAGGGAGGGGGGAGGGAGAAATTTTTATTAACTTAATAAATATTTTTTCTCTTCCTAAAATCTACATCTACACATTAAATACTCACTCTAAATATATTCATAGTGCTATGCGTCATGACATGATGCCGCAAACCGGAACTGCTTGTGACCGTCTTCTGACATATCGGACATGTGAACTGTGTGTTCGTGTGCGACGTGCGCAAGTGACGTAACATGTAACGCTCGTCTTGGTACTTTTTGTCTGGAATATTGGTGCATTTGAGAATGTTTTATGCGTTTTACAAATGAAAAGTAGGAACAGATTATTTTTGAAATATAAGTTTTGTTGATATAGTTTATATTATTAAAATAAGCGAGGGACGTACAATATGTAATTCAACAATACAACAGTAAAAATTATTGTGGCTGAATTATAAATCGATTCAGTTGCTGAATTACAAATAGGATCTTATAACATAACTATTAACTAATTAATCGTGTTAAAAAAATGAATTCAATAAGAATTTAATAGTATATTGTCTGTAATCAATTCAATATTTAATCTAATAATTAACATTTCTTGCCGGTTCTTCTCCGTAGATACTGCTTTCCGAATCGGTGGTAAATGTTAAAAATATTATGTAGAGATTGTCTAATCTAAAAATGAACGCCCCTCCACTGTGTT
>CAJQZN010030292.1:0-11736 GCA_907164685.1 Colias eurytheme | reverse complement strand
GCATCTATCCCTCAATACATATGTACATGTTATTATCGATAATCACAAGTACTGTTTATATTTTTACCTGATTGCGTCAGAGGTTTTCTCTATATTAACCGATTTTACTCGTTTAATTTGCTTTTTTTGTTATGTATACTTACTTATTAATGATCTGTCCTTATACTGATTGTAGGAGAACCACGCCACGAAATTACAAAAGAAAAGAAGGAGTGCGAGCGCAAGTATATTCTTGGACAACAGAACAACTATGTTAACATGACATTTGCTGGTTTATCATATTAATTTTATTAGATTTCGCGTTTATAGAGTATGTAAGGCATCTATCCCACTCTGCAGGCATCTATCCTCCTTAGTATTTTCATGGTGGGGCAACTATCCAACTAGGTAGGCATCTATCCTCAAAAAAGGTGTTCTACAAAAATATTTATTACACATTATCTATAAATGATAGGATAAAAAATATATATAGTAATTCAAAACAGATAATTAACCTAGCTATATTCATACAAAGTGTTCGTATAAGATTCATGTATTTAAAATTATGAGGCTATTTCAAAAAGTAGGGCATCTATCCCACTTTTACCCTAATCTTTATCACTATGTTATAAAACAACTTGTGTCTTTTTACGATAAGCTCTACTACTGAAGTGAATTTCTCGCAATTGTATTGACAAATTAACGCATTCAGGGAAGGTTTTAGTGTAGGCACCTATACCTACACAAAAATAATTTTTTTGATCAAGTTTATTTTGTAAATGACAAATTTTGTAATTTTGTATTTCCTTGAAGGCAACGTTCAGTAGGAAAAATTGAAAATATCTGCATTGTATTATGACTTTCTTTCTTACGAAAATTCACTGTGATTTTGTCATAAATGTATATTCAATACGAATAATTACCTTATATTTGATCAAGCGACGAAGTGGCTTAGTGCGTAACCTTTGGCATACAAAAGGTTAGATAGCCAGATCAAGATAGCTGTGGTATTGATGTCTGCAGTCATAAAGCTGTCTTCATGACAATTACGTGAGGGAAAGGGACGTGGATTCGATGCTTCGTTTGAGCAATGTACGCATCGTGTCGTTGAAATTAGGCTAGAATTAACTGGCTGATGTAGAAGTTGAAATGTATTGCCAATTATTCGTCAATACTTACGTAATTTCCAATTGAAATTGTGTAACATGTTGATAAAATAAATCACAAGACAATCAGTCATAATGAGACGGAATCTTTTATATCTAAAAATATTACTTAGATAACAAATATTAGAGATCTTACTTAGATACCTACGTATCTATATAATTATATAAAACTCAAAGGTCTAAGGATATAGTGATCTATCAACGCACAGCCCAAACCACTTGACGTATCGGGCTGAAATTTGGCATGCAGGTAGATGTTAGGACGTAGGCATCCGCTAAGAAAGGATTTTCCGAAATTCTTGCGGGAACGGGGAAAAACGGGGATGCACGTAGGTACAAAGTCGTGGGCGGAAGCTAGTATTATATAAGTATTATATTATCTAAGTAAGGTATGTGTAAACTAAACAGACAACAATTATATTACATTTTATAATGGCAGTGAATTATTAAAAAGGCAGTCTGCAAGCAGTCAGTCATAATATGCAAAAGACATTGCAAAAGCCTAAAGCAAATTTCATAGAAAAATAAATAGATAGGATAAAGTCTTAGTCAAACCACAACAGCCTCAAGCTATTCAAACATAACTGTTCTTCGCTTTTAATTAATGAAATGAGCATAATCAAAATTGCTTGATCAATATTAATTGCGTTTCGCACGGACTCGAATCAGATAGTGGTAGAAATTGAATCGTCAATAATTATACCTTCGAATATCTGGGGTCAGCTTACTGACCCCCTGATCTGTTAAGGTGGAGATTTATTGTTATTTTAGCGAATTTGTATACTGTTTTACTAAAGTTTTTACTAGGGCGAAAGTGTGGGAGCGATATATGAATTATTATGACGATTGAAAGGTGCTTGCTTCTCAAAGAAATCTAGTTCAATAAATAAAGTGACTATTACAATCTTCAATAACGACCTCTTAATTTATTTAAGTTGAGAAATACGGTGGAGAAATTTTGTACATACGTCCTACATAAATTTAAATTATTTTCTATTGGTTCTTGTGTTAAACGATACAATACAGCCTAGGGTTTTAGTCACTTTTAGTTTCTAACAATGTTAGATAGTACACAAAAGTTGTCAACTATAGAATACGGAAGTCGGAATCACCTACTTAGATGAGCAAGAATTCAGGCTTTGCATGAGCAAGAAGATGATTATTAGAACGCCAATCATTCAAAATAATTTCGTATTTACTCCATACACCATCAGGAGACACATGACTTCGTAGCACGTAAATGAAAATGCTCTATCCAATACCGCGAATCAACTTTATCGTAATAGGTATATTGGCATCGTAAGTAAACTACCGATATTTCAATATAAGACGTTTTCATATACTGTTTTCAATATTTCAATGTGTTTATTTAATTCCTCATACACTTTCCCACGTGCCCACCGGACACATTAAATAAAAGATGCTCGAGTTAGTGTTGTGTATAAATATCGATACTTAGAATTAATTAAATACGGAAATTTTAATATTTAAATTAACATTAATTTATGTGACGCTTTTGATGATTGGTGGGACTGATAAAATAGCTTGTTAAGTAAAAGTAGTAGCTTGGTTGTGGTTGTAGAAATTATAAATCAATAACTGGTTGCGTGGGAGTTCGTAATTGTTGATATTGTATAATTATCATTTATTACTTTTGAAGAAAAATAATCTGTGTAATATTTTTTATTTCCATTATGTATCCACTAGGTAATGTTAAAAGCAGGTAAGTATTTAATAAAAAAATATATTACTTATCCGATATAGTACCTACCTACTTAGGTACCTACCTAAGTAAACAAAATAATGAGTATCAGGTATGAGAATAAAGAAAGTTTATCTTGGTAATTGAATGTAGGTACCTACCTACATAATAATATTATATACTTATTAGGTATGTGGGTTTTAGGTATCTACTTTAGCTTTATTATCGATAATTGCGACATTTTTCTTCAGATTCACAACCTGACGATGTCAGTCATTGTCCTAAATTTGAAATTTTGAAATTTATTCCTAAATTTGAATCCCATATTTATTTCTCCTCTCGAATAACAATTAAATTCCATCGTACCTATATAGCTGCACACAACACTACGTCGATTCAGCACTAATGCACGTCTCGCAGATATGATATATTGACAGCAACAGACGGACAGATACACGCACCGACCGCTGACTTACGGCTAACCAGTGCGGCGTGTTATTATTTTGTAATTTGTGACGGTAACTCGCGCCAGTAACAAATGTTTGTAACCGCTTGAGAAACCTTCGCGCACTATACATTATTTTTATGTTAATTTTATGAGCCCCATAAATTCCGTTAATGTATCTATTTGAAATCGATGTAATTTGTCTCTGATGGTCTTAATGATATTGATAGAATGTACGTTAATTTGTAAGATGTATTGAATTGAATTTTTTAATGGGTATGGAATTCTGGTAGGCTCTTTTTCATTGCACGCTTATACAGCTATAATTGAGCAACAGATTTACATAAAAATGGCCAGATTACCGTTATGCGTAGCTAAGCATGATGAATTGAAGGTTGACAGCACTTCGTAAATTACGTATATTTGCATGTAAGAACAATTAGAGGAGCGTGGCCAATAAAAACCTTTATTCGTATGGTAATTTATTCAACAATACGTGCCGTCACACCAATCTAAGCAGCCATGACTATTTCGCATTCATTTGACGTAGACCAATCAAACAACTGCCCGCGCCTACCGCGGTTTTCTCAGCCAATCGCTGGCAAGAATTTGAAAAACAATAGAACATAAAAATTTCGTCACGCAGCCGTGCGCGTGCGCCGATGTCACCGTCAACACATTCGTTATAATTGTTTATAATTCAAATGTGTTTGACGTCAATTTTACGGTTTGTGATTTTGCGTGAAACAAATTAGTGTAATTTATTTTGTCTTTGTTATTGGGAATTGATTAATTTATAAGGTCATTTACGCTGTGGTGAGAAGGAAGAAAGCTATAATAATTTAAAAATGGAATGATTTATTTTAATTTTTATTATTGGGTAAAATTTTGCATAATGCGTAGATAATTAGGTAGATACCTACAAAATGTAAATTTTGTACGACGGAATCACTTGTAACTCATATAGGTATGTACCTAGTTACCTTATCTAAAAGTAGGTATGTTTTATATTATACAGTACCTTCCTATGTTTATTTTCAAGGGTTTTGAAGTTTGCTGTTGTATTCTTATCATTGTCAAGAAATAATACAGTCCCGTCCAACAAGGTAATCGAGTCTGGAAAGCCTTAGCTAAAACCAAAAGCTAATAATCTTCACAAAGGAAATTCATTCACAAATATATTACCTAGTGTCATTTATGCAAGAATACGAACATACACTAAATAAATTCTAATTAATTAACAATTTAAAGTACAAAAGCTGGTTGGGATAAGAATTTAGCTAATTCCCGTGGGTACCCAACCAGCAAAGATGTCCTATAACAATAACTTACATCACTAAAAAGCTTTTTAAATGACGTATAAGAGTGTCGCGGTGACAAGCTTGTTGTATAATAGCGTTTAATGAGATGATTTTGCTCTATAATCATACACAGCAAATTTGTCCCATAACAAGGTGATGTAAACGTTTATATCACTATTTTATACGGCGTTTATAGAGCAGCTCTTATCCAGATTTTGGTACAGCAATAACAGGACGATATTATCACATAACAGCGCTGGTGGTCTCTTTTTTACAGCAAATTAGTGCAATAATCGATTCTAGGGTAACCTTTATAGTCCCATGCCTATAGAGGCGTAAAAAAATCTACAATAGGACAATTTAGTATTGTAATGGTTTTCCTTATTACTATTATAGCAATGTGAATCTTCATGGTTGCTGAAACTCCATAATAGAGCAATTAGGTGATATATCCGAGTTTTATATCACTTCTTTGTAACCTAATTGAATTATATTAGTGTTTTTCTGCCCATTATAACGCAGTAGTTTCATAGCTGAGTGGTCAGAGTTATAGGACTGATTTACTGTATAAAAGAGTTAATAACTCTGTTATGTAACAAAAACGGCGTATTAATGTAGTAAAATGCGACACCTACGAGAGATATACGGCCTATAAGAGAGTTTCTTTCACTTTAAAACAACAAAAACCTGCCATATTGTCAGCACCGTCTCGTAAATAATTGAAGGGTTCTATTTAATAATCATGGATTGAATGAATTTAAAAAAATTGCAGCTTCAGTAACGATTGACACCAGACAAATTCAAGGTGAGGCTTCGAATACGGACAATGATTCCGTACAATCTGTTACATCCTATGAACAGAACCAAGTTAACAGCCATCATGTGGTTTGTGATAATTCAGAAGCAGACCATTCAGACACTAGTGTTTTGCTTGACACTTCGGGATCGGAATCTAAAAATCGGAATTTACACTAGAAAATACAAAATAAAACATGTTATGGGTTTTCTATTTACATCAGGGAACCCTACTAATTTAATCCAGTATATGGCATGACAGTTGTCAAAACGACGTTCGTTTGCGGACGTATAATAGCCACGGAGTTGCTATTTGGCATCCTATACAGCAATTTGGTGTAAAATTAGTTTTTTAATTACTTAAAACTCAATAATTCGAGGGGGGCATGAAAAAAACAGCGTAATTATGCATATAATCTATCAGTAAAATTTCATTCACAAGTCAGTTTATGTATCTAACATAATTAACAGTGTAACAAAAATTAATACTCGACACCACGATGATGGTTCCTATAGTCATTTACTCGTATTATCAATTGGTACACGATTTACCATTTTGTATTATAATTATAGCGTCGCAGTGACTTGTACATCGCAACTTCGTGCTACAAAAGATTTGCGGTTACTCTTAAAACACAACTTCGCGCTTTAACAGCATCGCGGTTCCTTTTATATCACTACTTCGCTCTATAACAGCATCGCGATTCTATAAGTGTACTCTTCTATAGGTCCAATTGGCATCTGAGTTGCTGCTACAGCAACACAATACCATCAAATGGCTTTATAAATGCGCCACTTTGGGGTTTATACAACGTTCTTATCACCCTTATAGAACTACCAGTTAGCACCTCTGAAACGTTCTTATCCCTTCTATAGAGCAACGATTTGTTGGTTGGGTAACAAAGGGCCCAACGTGACCCTTACATTTTCCGTACACGTTCCAGAGTAAAACCGGACATACATACTAACACCTCGGTATTCCTAATTAGGGAATGGACTTCACCTGCGGGTCTTCTAACACCTAGCTGTTGTTTAATAGGGTTGCTGAAAGTGGTGTATTTTGTTTGAAATTGGATGCGAAAATAATGCCAATGCTGGTTATTTCGAGGGAATACTTCGCTTGTAAGTAATATGCTTATCGGGAACTATTACCTACTACATAGATAGCCGTTGATTCTTGACGTATCGTGGTAGCTAATTTTCTCTTAACTTAACAATTACTGACCTGTTTTACAAACCCTGTAGGCTTTATTTCAACAATGAAAGTAGCTCATCTTCATAAAGTATTCAAAATGACAGATAAGTAGGCAGACGTATTTTCGAACCTAATTAGATTTTAACTCGTACCTTTTTTTTGCCAATAGATACCTATCTGGAAAGGCCTCTTACAAGTGCTTTTTAAACGTTATAACGTCAATAAATAATACTAACATACATAAACCATCACAAACTGCAACATAAAAAAGCTCTCAAAAAATGTCATACTTCTAAAATTCCAATAACTCATTTCAGCCAGCCCTAGTTTTGTGCAAAGGCGTTGCGTGTAATTAAAGATTGTATACATTAGCAAATACAAATAAAGCACAATGCGAGCGGGTCCCGGAGCGAACATTAGTCTCGCTAGAGGTCGAAGATATAGCCAGTTCGTGAGCTGGTGACACCTACACTAAACGTTTGATTAATTAATTTGGGGGTTTAAACAGTAGGTACTTAAACTTGCAGACTAATACAATTAGTAAAATATAGCAAATTATGTTCTGTCTTCTGATTATTGACATTGTGTTTCTCTTTATTAGTTTATCTTCAATATCAGCTCATTGGATTAGATATAAACTAGGAAAAAAATATTGTACATACCTACTATTTTTTCACAAAATTTACAAAATGTTTAACCTACCGCTCTAAGATGATAGAATCTAAATCCACCATCCATAAACCTAATAATCGCCCATATAAAACCAATACAACAAATTCGTATCCAATCTAGAAACTTGTTAATTACGACACCATTCATAACACCCATAAAAGAAAATAAAGCGAATCGACTGACTGACAGACGATAATTTAGCGCATTCTACAACACTATAAATTAATCGTATTTAAAACAATTCTAGTCGCTCATCTCGCAATTTCTAAG
The DNA here is from genome assembly GCA_907164685.1 of Colias eurytheme. Taxonomy (NCBI): domain Eukaryota; kingdom Metazoa; phylum Arthropoda; class Insecta; order Lepidoptera; family Pieridae; genus Colias; species Colias eurytheme. Next base: position 4,211 of record CAJQZN010030292.1, on the reverse strand, counting down.
CTGCCGTCAAGTCGGTCGTTAAGTGCAGTTTACGACTATGGTGGAACCGAACCCCGCACAGTGGCATGAAGCACTCCAATTAACATAAACACAAACTCTACAGTTATTTATAGTTATAAATACTGCATACATTTGTTCAGTTGGCGCGAGAAGTAATTATTCAACTGGAAATTGTTGTATTGATCCAGATCGCTATCAGAAGAACTGTTTTACTATGCAGATTAGTTGACTCTTGTTAAGTATGAATAATATTAAAAAGAAATAATGTTGACTGGATGCAACAAGGTGGGGATTGTTAACAAGTAATATCGCTAACGAAGTATCCCAACTTAACGAAAGATTAATATGTATGTACATTGTTTACATCTATGTACTTATAAGAAAAAAATTCAGTCTAAGTCATGTTTATATACGAATTAAGCAAAAAAAAAACACCTAATGTTCTTATTTTTTAAGCAAATAATGTAAATTTTCTTTCATTGTAATGTACCTATACATTTTTATGCAAATACATTTTCAGCTAGTTTTTATTTATTTATTTATTCAAAAAACACACACTAACATTACAGTTTCCCAATACGATAGTGGTTTTACATTTAATTGGTTACATTGAAATTATAATTAATATTTTACATACAAATAAAGACATTATCACTTTTTATAGCATATTACAATTAATAAAGCTACTCGCGTGAATTCATCCCAAGTGCAACAAAATATATCCGTTTTGATTGCTATGTCATTGAGTGAACGAAGTGCACACGTCATAGGTGGCTGACCTAGCAAGTTGGTGCGAGCGGACGGCACCAGCAGCAGCGGAGGCCGGTTAATCTGTTTACTGTTTCCCAAAGCTAGAATTTTCCTGTAGCGATTAGTAAGATTTTCAACGAATATCCTTATCATATGCGTGTTAAATTAGGGTACATTTCAAACAATTTAAAAAGTATAATGAATAGTATTTACCGTAAGTTAAGATTACGTCACAAACATTGCATTAAACTACTTTTTCGACTTAATATTTTAGTAATCACCGCTTCTAACTAGAGCAGAAAGGACGAAACATTTCAAACTACCTGCAGTTAAAAATATGAAATTACAATGGAAACGAAAGCTAAATTGGCCATACATTTTATATACGTCACATAAAATCTATGCAGTAGCTGAGCTCCACGCGATGTGCATTTTACTTTGTAGTTTAATAGATAGACAATTTATTGTATCCGGTGCGCAGGATTTAATTGAGAATGCCTTTCTAATAATAATATTATTGCTTTACAGGAATACCGACCTTTAAAGGTCATTTAACAATAATTAGTTGATTTAGGTATCTAATTCTTGACGAACTAGGTATGTGTTGAAGTTAAAATTTGTGTGATGATATATTATGTAGACTTTTATGTTCGAATGAAAATGGTTCTTTTCATAGTGTTCATTATAGTAATTACTTGTTAATTTGGTTTTCGAAATTCACTATATATAAGTCAAGTCAAAGACTATTCTCTGTTTGGGTTCTTAGCTCTAAAGCAACCACGTGGATGTAGCAATTTTTATTCACAAAAAAATATGTATCCATTCACACTTACAATAAACTGATGTAGAGCAAAAATTAGTAGGCAACTTATTAGTTTCACAAAAAAGTATTCTAATATAAATAAAATGAACATAAAAAAAACCGTTTCTACTAGTCTATATTCACAATCGATCCATTCACGCTATCACGCACTCGAACGAAGGCATTTTTCATAAATAATAAATAAATTTAATATCCTTTTAGCTTGTAAATCTCGCGTACAGTAGCGAGGTCTCACGCAAGCTAATTAATATGGAGTACACATGGATTTATTAGCAATTGCCTACGAGTTACGCGGGTACGCACGGGGGACTATTTCGTTATGGAAGATTTAACAAAAGTTAATATTAAATTTGTTTTATAAAATATATTCTAAATTCAAATTGATTTTGCTTATAAGAAAATGTTGCTTGTATAAAATAAAAAATTAAATTGTTAATTTATGTATTAAAAAAATACCTAAACTCACAATTTGGCTTTACAATTTAGACGACTGCGAATTCTTTAAATTTTAACTTTTATGTCTATCTGTTAATTATCTATCGTATATTTACCTAAGTAGGTTTAAATACTTCGTCAAACTTTATCAGAATTATTATGTCTGTAACGGCAAAAGCTCTATCTCATCAAAATCCCTATAACGAAAAAGCTCTTCTAAAATATATAAATAATTAATATCTAATAGGAAATAAGCTCCCGTATGCACTTGGTAAAGCTCAGTCATCTCATATTACAGCCATGTCTACGAGGGTCATAGTTGCAAACTTTAAATTACACCAAGTTACGTCTTGTTATTGTAATTGAATATTTTCGTGGATAATCCTGTTAAAACAATAAAATTACATGTTTCTTATTTATTGGTATTTTGTAAAAATATTTAAAATTCTTTACGAATTTTTGCGATTATTTTGATTTAATTTCATCGAATATTTTCTTCAGCAAGGAAAAACATGAAGCTTTTATTCCTCCATTTCATTTATGTAGAGACCTTCAGTAATTCTAGAACTTATATAAGATATAAATTATAAGGTACGTTCATGTTTTTCACGTCAAATTTTATCTGAATATTGTACCTCTATTACACAATCAAATCAATCATTCATTCAACATTTATCTATATATTTTGTAAACATATTTTTCTGAAAACTTCTAATATGCCATTTTCCATTACCTTTCCTATACTAAATGTAAATCTCCTTCTCACTCATAAATTAAAATAATTATATTTTATTGTGCAATACAAGCGAAAAAGAATCCCTATTAAGTCAGCCGATCAGATTCGCTGCCAGGAGACCAATAAATTGATACCGTCTAACGTGGTCCCAATTGCAAGGGAAAAATATGATACTTATGTTATTTGATTTCTTTGAAATAATCATCTTTATTACTTTTCTACTAATATGAATGATTTTTAAAACATTATTATAATCAGATTTCAGGATTGATCCACCTTATTTAATTATTGCACATAATGTAAAATTGTTTAAAAAAAAGCAAATTATATTCAAGTAAAAAAATTACATATGTAACAAGCATAATAATTATAATAAATAGATATTCTACTGAAAAATACGTAATAAAGCATGCAAAAGGACGGACGGACAGCGATTTTGTTTTATACTATGTAGTTAAAGTCTGAGACAAATTGACAAATTTTGCACTAGAACCTCAAAATACAACTAGCTCCTTGGTATCGAACTATCTCGGCTAGAGACATCCCAGTAATTACCTGACAGCCTCCGAACATCAAAGAGCCGAAACAAGCTGCAATGTTAATAAAAATGAGATATTAATAGATGAAGTTACACAGCATCCCCGATCTGCGTTTTCATGGGAGGCAAAGGAAGTCTGATCATATGATATCTTTGTGTGGATAAGACGTTAGTAAATTACAATAATATTTCGTTATGAAATATTCGATATCGAGACTAGAAAACATTACCTGAAAATAATAATAAGAATGAGTTATATAATGGATGCTGCGTTAATTTTAATACCTACATCAAAGTTTTAATATAAAATGGAAACTATTTAAAATTTCAAATCATAAAAAACGGTCTTCAAAACTATAAAGATACGAAATATTGAAAGTAGCAAATATTTGTGTGAATTTTTGGCTCCAAAACCTTGCATATAAATAGAATTTTTGGTATATTAATGGAATATCCACACTATTCCTCATATTTTACGTCCATAGCGCAAGATAAAATTGTAGGAAGCTGGCGGATATAGAAAAGCTTTCAATAGCAGCTAGGTTTCATCTCAAAGCCCCTGTCCGTCTTTACGTGATAATTTTAAGACCAATCACTTTTTCTTTGAGGAGTCGACACAAATGTTTATTAAACCTTATGGCAACATTTTCTTATTTCTTTGTGATAATATATGAAGAATTAGGTTGTTTTTAAATATTATTTTTATGAAAGATATTTTTTTTGTACACTATAATTAATTGTTATTAGTTTTGTTAACGTAGACGGCTATTTCCATAACTTTCAAATGAATGCAAAAAAATCTCACGTTTATAAAAATAAGCGCGATTTATGAACGAATTGGTGATCATTTTTATTGAAATAAGCATGCTAAATGTTTGAATTGTAAAACTCGTAAAACATAGCATTGCTATTTTAAGACTGAAGCAAAC
>CAJQZN010030283.1:0-10906 GCA_907164685.1 Colias eurytheme | reverse complement strand
TATTTAGCACTTAGTTCGATGCGCGTCGTGCGTGAGGGCAAAGGTACAGCAAAAAATTAATCGAAAAACAAAGAAAAAGTAAGTAAATCCTTTGTTTTTTGATTCGAATTGCTTGAATATTTTTTAGATGTCAACTGTTTTTCACAACTGTGGTGTTAGTTTCTTAAAATAATGGTGATATTTGAATTTATTATAAAGTATACGAACAGTGCTACGTTATAACCTCAAAATTATTTGTTTCATGTCATTACTTGTTTTAGTTTTTGATGTGGCCATTTCTCCCGGAATATAAGGACAGATGGCCAATTCTAGTCGGTATATGATGGCCATAGTTACATAATATGAAAATTATGTTTTGTAAAACTAATTGATTTATTTTTATATTTATTTTAGATGCCTAATAAATAAGAGAGAGGCAGTGGCTGTGAGAGGTCGGAAGAATCGGTAATAGCAGCTATTAATGCTGTAATGATAGCTTATCCGTACGCGCGGCAGGGCTCCAGTACCAAATACCAAAAAAACATTAGAATGAAAAATAAAAACAAAAAGAGCGTGTGTTCCGAGCACACGTGTCAGAAGTGAAAGTTCTTTGACAAAATTCAAAGATACCAAAATCGTCGCCTTACTCTATGACGTGACGGTATTGTCTTGACGCGACCTTGAAATTTAATCTCAACGCGCTTTAAGAGGTTTCACTCCAAAAATAATGTCAAGGAAGCACCAATGGGACCTACTTCATTTGGAGAAGACTTATTTATTTATTAACTTGATAACGTTTTTAAAATCGTTTTTGTCGGGTGACATATTCAGAAACTTGTGTCACACCAAAACCTCACGAGCGCGATCGCAGGTATAACGAGAGAGAGACGTACCGATCTCCCGTCTCATCTCGAGCGCTGCCACTGCATTATGTTATCACGTAAACATCTGGATCGTAAACCTACTTTACAAACAACCAATTTTTTTTTATTTATTTAATCATTTATTGTACCACACCATTTAATATTACAATGTACAGTATAATATATTTTTATGGATGCGAAGTACAAAAGGTGACCTTATCGCTTAATTTCTTCCAGGCCACCTAAGGTAGAGGATAGATATATAATACATATAATTAATGTAACTTAAAAGACTTAAAACTAAAAAAATGGGACTAAAAAGTAATCGTAAGCCTTCAATTGAGTTATGGCCATCTTAACTCTAGTGCCATGGCCATCACGCCCGGACACCTCGGGAGAGATTGCCAATTGTGTTTTTTTAAAAACTTAAATAAATAAGGTGTTCTTATTAGAAATTGTTACTTTTATGTTTAGAATGTCATAGTTTAATCTTTAAAGTTTAATAAAAAATAAATACAATTACAAAAACAAAAGTATTTCATTTCTGACAGAGCTTAGAAAAAACTATGGCCAACTACCCCGGACTTACCCTACATAAAAACCATCCTCGTACTTCAAGGAATATAATAAAAAAAGAATTATCGAAATCGGTTCAGCCGTTCTCGAGTTATGCGCTTACCAACACATTTTGCGATTCATTTTTATATATAAGATATACTAGCGGTCCGCCCCGGCTTCGCCCGTGGTACATAATATTTACGTTTTCTCTACATAAAAACCATCCTCGTACTTCAAGGAATATAATAAAAAAAGAATGATCGAAATCGGTTCAGCCGTTCTCGAGTTATGCGCTTACCAACACATTTTGCGATTCATTTTTATATATAAGATAAGATTATGTGAAAATAACCAGGAAGGTGAAAAACATATTTACGAAAACATAGTAACATAATATGGCTGTCGCTACAATAATTATATTTCAATTTTATCTTTTTATACCTAGTAGAACTGGCCGACGAATAAAAAAAATCGTATTAGAATAAATACAATAAATTACGGAACAAAAAAAGGATTGTAACTGAATTAGGTATGTTTGTTTCTGGGCGCACCGTTTTCGACGACGCGACGCGCGACGTAAGCGTATAGGTATAGGTACCTACTTTGCTAAAACAAACTAATAAAATTGTGTGTCTGTCTGGAATTTCGGAAAAGCATATTTTGCAAGTTTGTAATTACTTTGATAGTTTACCGATTTATAATAATTGTAATTGTAATTGTATAATATATAATTTGCAATGTGGTGAAATTTCATAAAAATCACGGGCCAATTTTTTGTTTTGAATCCCACCGAAAATATAATTGCGTTATTAGAATAATTAATTACTATACCTACCCACGATCAATTATTACAATATAGTCTCAAATGCATACTAGAGAAATATTGCAATTTGATTCAATTAAAATGCATAGCATACAAAAATAAATTCACAACACAAGAAATTCCGCGCGCAAATCATAGCGCGTGTCAATGAAATCAAGAATGTTTTATATCAAGCCGACGCGGACGACGACGCGACGCCGAACAAAAGTACCTACGACGGACGACCACGCTTCGAGTTGCCAAACAACATGAGTAATAAATTGTTTACAAAAAAAACAAGCTTTCCATTTTTCTGTATGAGTAGACAGAACTTCAAAACGCCACCTGCTACGGTTTATATTATGAACGATTGTTATAAAAATAAAAGTTATATTTGTTGGTGTAAACTATTTTATTGATCAATAATTTTGGAATTTAAAATTGTCAACATTGATTACAATAAAACGCAGTTTTATTTTATTACACTATTGTTTTTTTTATCAAAACATGTATTTGAAGTACCATATAATATTATGCTGATCCAAGCATTTTCACTCAAAACTTATATCACTAATGATTTGTAAAAGTAAATTATTTCAATATACATTTCATAACCAACATATAAGAATAATTATTATTATTCCTACCTACAACAACAAACCTAAAACACTATTTACTATGGGAAAATAACCAGGAAGGTGAAAAACATATTATTATTTACGATTTCGACGCACTCGACTTTTAGTAAAATATAGTAGGGAAACATAATATTATGGTTTTGATTTTTGCTACTAGTATAAGAAAACTGCGTGTTCAAACTACTTGTTTGTCTGTCTGAAAATTCGGAAGTACTTTGGTAGTTTACCGATTTATAATAATATTGTATATATCGTTGTTTAAAAAATATTCAAACACAATAAAATATGATATATGTACTGATTTATCACTGGTTTCAGTGATGAACTGATGAGTCAATTATAGCCACTATACTTTCGTCATACGTGTGTATGATTGATGTGATTTGCAACGTGGTGATATTTCAGAAAAATCACGGGTCAAATTGTCCCACCGAAAATATAACTGCGTTATAAGAATAACTATACCTACGATAAATTATACATAATACAATATAGTCTCAAATGCATACTAGTGAAATATTTTATTTGAATCAATAAAATAAAAAAAAAAATAAAAAATAATAATAATACAAAAATAAATTCACAACACAAGAAAATCCGCGCGCAAATCATAGCGCGTGACAATGAAATCAAGAACTTTCGAGCCGACGCGGACGACGAAGGAGCCTAACAAAAGTACCTACAATCATAGGCGGCTCGTGACAAAATTGTATGGCCGTGTTCACTTGAAATAAAACAACGAAAATAGGTACCTACAATAGCGTTAGCAGTACAAAAAAAATGAGCACCACATTATAAATGTCTATTTATACACTAAAAATTATAGAGTATTTCAAAACGAATTCAATTATTATTTAGCAATAATTAGAAAATCCCCGAATTTGCATTCGTGATCGTATTCATAGTGTTTGTCTACACTAATATTATAAAGAGGAAAACTTTGTTTGTTTGTTTGATTGTAATGAATAGGCTCATAAACTACTGGACATTTTACCAATGTTTGCAAGTTTGTGATTACTTTGATAGTTTACCGATTTATAATAATTGTATACTTATATCATTGTTTAAAAATATTCAAACACAATATGATATAGGTACTGATTTGTCACTGGTTTCAGTGATGAACTGATGAGTCAATGTTAGCCACAATACTAATCACTTTCGTGATTCGTCATACATGTGTATGAACTATGATTGATGTGATTTGCAATGTGGTGAAATTTCATAAAAATCACGGGCCAATTTTTTGTTTTGAATCCCACCGAAAATACATATATTACTAATTGCGTTATTAGAATAATTAATTACTATACCCACGATCAATTATTACAATTTACAATATAGTCTCAAATGCATACTAGAGAAACATTGCAATTTGAATCAATTAAAATGCATAGCATACAAAAATAAATTCACAACACAAGAAATTCCGCGCGCAAATCATAGCGCGTGTCAATGAAATCAAGAATGTAATTTTATATCAAGCCGACGAGCGACGACGCCGAACTAAAGTACCTACAGTACCATTTACCTTCAGTGTACAATACAGTTTACAGACCTACGACGGACGAACAATAATGAGTAATAAATAAAAAAAAACATAGTTTCTAAGGTCATTAGTTTTATTTTATTTTATTGTTATTTTCTTTGAACGATTGGAAATGAAATTACTCAATTTTTACACAGAACTTTGATTTATTAGAATTATGCTCATTATGCATAAGATAACGAACGCGAATGCACGACATCTAGCGCGTCAATGTCTAAACATCGCCTTTCGTTTAGACATTGACGCGCTAGATCTGTAATAAGTATATAGTCTATGCGCTAGATGTCGTGCTTTATGTCGTGTTTCGCTTGGCAAAAGTCACGCACACTACTGTAGAAGTGTCAAATTTTTCCGGTATTTTACTGTTGTTTTTCTAAGTAAATATTGTAAATTATTGATTAAAAAGGTCGAACGCGCACACATTTCATTATAGAGAAGTGATAAAATGATTAGTTTTAAAGAAATAGTGTCTGTGTTAAGTGTTTAGAGGTAATCAAAAATGTATGGAGGGACGGTCGGAACATCAACCTTAAATTGAATGAATAAATGTTTTTAGTTCTACCTGTAACTGTATTAAAAAGTAACATTTTATAAAATACTTTTGAAAAATGGCTATTTTATACTTAAAAAAGAGCATGTGTCAAGCACACGTGTCAGAAGTGAAACTTCCTTGGCAAGATTCAAAGGTACAAGAACCGTCGTGTTACTCCATAACGTGACGGTATTGCCATGACGCGACCTTGAAATTTTACTCTCAACGCCCCTCAAGAAGTTTCACTTTAAAATTATTTAACAATTAAAATGCTACATTGTTAGCAAACAATAGACTATTTATTGAAGTGAAACTTCTTTATCGGGGTTGGAAAAAATTTTAGTGTAACATTTTTTCGTTACGCGTGACATTTTCCCGTTACGCGCCATCTTGTTCTTATCCCTACCACGCGTGATTCGACGTATTTCTGTAAAGTTGCATATAGTAAATTATTTTTTGAAAAATAAGGTCATAAAGAAGTTTCACTTCTTGCGTGTGTACACAAGTACACGCACACATTTTTTTTGGGGAAAGCCGGGAAAAGTGGCTTGTATAATAATATATTTGTTTTTTTGTTACAGTTAATGTTGTATAAGAATTACTTTAAAGACCTATACAGCGACGTGCTACCATTATTAGCGTTTTCTGCCAAGGTTTGTATTGAATTTATTTTAAATATTTCATACTAGCTGTGCCTCACGGTTTTACCCGCGTTGCTTCGCTCCTGTTGGTCTTAGCGTGATGATATATAGCCTATATCCTTCCTCGATAAATGGGCTATCTAACACCGAAAGAATGTTTCAAATCGGATCAGTACTTCCCGAGATTAGCGCGTTCAAACAAACAAAAAAGTTTCCCGTTCCTGTGGGATTTCCTCGATAAAAAGTAGCCTATGTCTTATTCTGGTATTACAATTTCATTGTAATCGATTCAGTAATATTTGCGTGAAATAGTAACAAGCATACATCCATCCAACTTCATAAACTTTGTTTTTCTGATAAGAACCTATATAATTATAATAACTATGTGTAAAGACTACATATGTATTTCGATTTCGATTCCCACCCGGGGCAAATATTTGTGTGATGACCATCGATGCTTGCTCTGTGCCTGGGTGTTAATTATCTATATAAGTATTTAATATTATGTATATGTATGTATGTATCAGCCATCTGGTTTCCATAACACAAGCGAAAGCTTAGTATAGGAACAGATCGTGCAGTGTGTGAAAAATGTCCTGAAATATTTATTGAAATGAAACTTCTTTAGGCCCGTTGAGAGTAGAGAAAATTTCAAAATTTCATGGCAATACCGTCACGTCATTTAGTAAGGCGATGATTTTAGTCAATCTTGCCAAAGAAGTTTCACTTCTGACACGTTAGCACACGACACACGCTTTTTTTATTTCTTTATTGTTTATAATACTACACATTGTGCCATTAATTGTTCACAGAAAATATTAAGAAATCAAAAAGGGGCAAATCGACGGTATCAGGATATGAAAAAGCAGGGTCAAACAGATAAAACGGATACACCAATAGCCGACGATTTACTAGAGAGTTCGCAGACGTCTTTAAATAACCAAAAAATAATAAGACGACGACGGCGTAACAAAAAGAACCAAACAGATATATATGATAAAGTAGATACTCCAATGGTGGACGATTTACAAGAATGGGAACGACAGAAGAACAAAGTTCGTCAGTATTTCGAGCTGCCCAATTTTAAGAAAAATATAGAAGTAATTAATGTTGAAAAAGATGAAAAAACAAATGAATCAGAACAACCAGTTATTGTATTAGATTCGGATGACGAAATACCTAGTACAAGTGTAGTACCAAGTACAAGTGTAGTACCAAGTACAAGTGTAGTACCAAGTACAAGTGTAGTACCAAGTACAAGTGTAGTACCAAGTATAAGTGTAGTACCAAGTACAAGTGTAGTACCAAGTACAAGTGTAGTACCAAGTACAAGTGTAGTACCGAGTACAAGTGTAGTACCAAGTACAAGTGTAGTACCGAGTACAAGTGTAGTACCGAGTACAAGTGTAGTACCGAGTACATTTGATGATAGACAAAAAGACGCACGTGTTAAAGTAAATGTAAAATACAAAGATAAAGATGATGATAGTAGATATATTACTAAAAATAAAAGGAAAAAGATTGCACATGAAACTAAAATACTCGATATAGATGCGGTGAATAAAGAAATTCAAAGTGAAATAGAGAATGCACTTACAGTGAAAAGAAAACAGACAGATCCGATGCTTGCAATGGATGTCACCAGTAGTAAGTATTTAGATATGGTATATTAAAAAAAATGTTTTTGAAGTAATTGATAGGCTATTTATAGTAAATTTTTTGGTACATTAATGCAATATTTGTATAAGTTTCAATGATCAGGTTTTCTCATTACTAGTTAAAAAATATCGTACGTTTGAATATAACAGTTTTTGGCACATATAACTTCGACGATATAAGTAGTGATTCGTTGAATTGCTTTCTATCAATTGCAAAAGTGATGTTAAAACATCGAAAAATAATGTTATCTCTAGAGATGACATATTATGTTGGTTTCCTTACGTATCCTTATTAATGTGATTCTTCATACTAATCTTTCCTTTTTAGAATCGTCTAGATACATTTCAACACCGCGAGCATTCATACCGGTTCGCATGTACCTATCCAGTACGCCCCACAAAATGGCGCCTCTATTTAAAGTTGACGCTTCTAAACAATTATGGATTTTAGACGCACAATATTTAATTTTAACTAACAAAGAATTACCATGTAAATCGCCCAGTTACTGGACGAGCGTAAGCGGTCCTAATTTCAAAAGATTCACGCAACTTTTATTTGAGGATATCGATGAAAAGATAGATAATGAAAAGATAGATAAAGATAGTGATGTTGGAAACGATGCAGTAATAGATCTAACAAGTGATGGTGAAGAAATGGACGCAATAAGCGGTAATATTAAATGGGGAAAAATGAAAACTAGAAGGATATATTATAATCGAATGTTGAGTAATTACGGGCTGAACGGTGTTGTGGTAAGTGCAAAAAATAAGATAAAAAAAATACGTTTGGCACTCGAGGACTGCCGCGGTAAAGCTATTGCATAGCATCGCATCGCTGTGCCGGTTGGAGTGGGGGGTGTTAGGTTTTTTCGTTACGGAATTTTTATATTCGGTCGCCGCGCTCAAGGCCCGCGATAGAAGCTATGCAATAGCTTAAAAACTGAAGCATGTTAGTAAGAGAATTTTGTGAAATTTTGACTTGTTTTTGACCCACAATAACGGACAGATTGAAGTCAAACTTTGTTATCAAGGGTCGGTGATAATAAATACAATAATTTCATGAGTTTAACCGTGTTTTTAATATTTTTTATTTAAATCAGATTGTTATATTTTGTAAAAAAAATCAGGATATGGTCGTCTTTACCTTAATACTCACAATAATTTAATTTCACTTAATGACTTGATCTTACTTTCAATGTAATGACGTAATTAAAAAAAATATATTATATACTATATTAATTCATTTCTGTCCCACAATCGTCAAAAAATACTGATACAAATATAAGTATGAAAAATATATTTTTTTGTTTCACAGGTATACAGCGCGATCCAAGAAATGAGCGTATTCCAGAAGATAGCTCTCACGAAAAATCGTATCATAATTTACTCGCTTAAGACAGGCGCGTTTGCGCAACTAAGACAACTCGTCGATAAAAAATATATCTCCCAAAAAACACCGGAATCTATTTCTAAAGATCCCGTTGAATATGTTGATATAACAGATTCTTCAGAGCCTCAAATCTCTGAAATTAATCCAACACCTAGTCAATCAAAAAATATTTCTATATCAGTACCAAGTGTTGTACCGTTCCACGAACTTCCTGAATCACAAAATAGCATGAGACCATTTAATTCTACACCTACTAATCCAATATTCAACCATCCTATATTACCAAGCGATAATACATCTAAAAAACTTACTGTTTCAGTATCAAACGAGTCTTCATCTACTTATACATTATGTGAATCTGATATACCTTTATCACAAGATGACACTACATCTGATTTTCCTTCGTTCACATCCTCTATTACACCATTCAATATTTCACCTGACGTTACACTATCAAAAAATATACCTACACCTAACACTGTATCTAATAATACTCCTTCTGTAATTGTATCACCATCATCGTCAATAAATATATCGTCTAATAATCCGGCTTCTATACACAAAACTAATAATTCTGTAATTGTAAAACTATCAACTTCAAACAATGTTTCATCTAACATTACACCTGAAAATATACCTATTTCTGCACCTAACGTTACACCTGAAAATATACCTATTTCTGCACCTAACGTTACACCTGAAAATATACCTATTTCTACACCTAACACAGTACCTAATAATAAAACTTCGGTTATAGTAAAAGCATCAACATCACATGTACCTATTCCAATACCAACCAAAGTAGAAAATCCAGAAAATCAAATAATTCCAACATCCGATACAAATGTGCGACCAAACTTACCAACATGGATGATACAATCTCAAGCTACGGGAAAAGCTCTTAGCTTGCTATTAACACCTATAATAGTTTCTAATAAAGATAAAGTTCAAAATACACAAATTGAGGAAATAGACTCAGATGAAACAGATTCTATAGAAAATCAATTACAAATCAAAGTTGAACCAGAAATAATAGGTTCAAATGAATCGGCAAGTAATGAAACTTTGTATATACCGCCTTTATTAATAGGACCGCAAGTAGTGGATAATAAATCCAATAAAAATAGTGTTAATGATAATACCAATATAAAGGCAGAAACTGAAAATGATCAAAATGAGCCACCAGAAGAAAATTTGGAACATAAATTTCATGAATTCGAAATAAATAATGACAATTCAGTTGAAAATGAAAATTCACTCGAAAATATATCAGAGTCCGACCCTCTGGATATATCAGAGTCTGATTGTAAAGAAATTAAAAGTGAAGAGAATACGCATACTTCTGAAGAATTAAATAAAAGTTGATTTAAAAATAAAACTTATAAAACTTAACCAATCTTATGTATAGCAAAAGAAAAGGAATGTCAAATTTTAAGAACGTAGTGTTAATTTTTGTAAATAATGATTTTTTATTTATATAAATACAATTTGCGAATAATAATTAGGTTAGAATTTAATAGAAGTAAGCCAATTTATTATGATAAGTGCACGACTGTAATGTAGGTATGTATTAATAATATCACTCTTCAATAGTATTGTTGTAAAATGTTGTAACATGATAAATTACAATAATTTTGTAAATCATGGAATCTTATTAAAAATTATGTTAATAATTAATATTGAATGTGGTGTGTAATAAATTTTTATGAATTTAAGCGAAATCGTTTTATTTACCCCCAAATACATATATCAATACTTTTTTACCAAAATTTCATCGACAATCATTGTATTAAAACGTAAAATTTAGATGTTTTTTTACATCAAATACATATTACAGTATAGCAAGCAATTAACACTGTAGTTCAATGCATTTTATTCAATCCAGAAATAATATTTCAAAGTAATATTTACGTAAGATACCATAACGATCAATATCAAAATAAAAATAAAGTGACTTATTCAAAAAAAAAAACCGGGTTCGAATCCCAAACTGAAAACCAGTTTCAGATGAATGCAATTTTTCTTGTAACTAAAATCAATGACATGGTTCCTAAGTAAAAGAACTAAGAACGTCTTATAAGTTCAGACCATGTTCAGACTTTTCCATACTGACCGATTAATGTTACATCAATATTATCTTTGACGCGATAAAATTAAGTGACATATTTACCAAAAAAACCGGGTTCGATTCCCAAACTGAAAACCAGTTTCTTACATGAACTGTTTTTGTCACTAAAATCAACTAGTCTGGGATACATCGCCCATTTTTGCAAGTGATTACTATCAAGCTAATTTT
>CAJQZN010030282.1:0-11287 GCA_907164685.1 Colias eurytheme | reverse complement strand
TCTCCATTAACAACTACAGTCTGTATCCTATCATGCAGGTATGACGCTATGAGGTTCTGGGCTTTTCCTTTAATTCCATAGTGATTAAGTTTACGTAACAAAGTACAATGTTCAACGCAGTCAAATGCCTTGGAGAGGTCACAAAATATCCCTAGAGCATTTTTTGAGTTTTCCCATGCCTTATATATATGTGTTAGAAGTGCAACTCCAGCATCTGTGGTTGAGCGCCCCTTTGTGAAACCAAACTGTTTGGTGTGCAGTAAATTATTATTTGCAAAATGACTACTCAATTGGTTTAATATTAACTTCTCGAATACCTTACTTAATGTTGGTAAAATAGAGATAGGTCTATAATTGTTACAGTCTTCTTGATCGCCCTTCTTAAATAAAGGTATAACTTTACTAAGCTTTAGTAAATTAGGAAATGTACCATAGTCACAACACTTATTAAATATGGAAGCTAAATTTTTCGCAATATTTTCTATTATATTATTAACTAAATTTACGGACATTCCCCAAAGATCACAAGTATTTTTAAGATTAAGCGTCTTAAAGGCAGTAACAATATCATTAGCAGTTACGTGTCGTAATTCAAATAATGTACTGCACTCCGCAACATGGTCCCTCAAAAAGGTCTCTGCAAGTGCTGAAGACGAATTTAAACTATTAGTAATAGTAGCAGGGACACTACTGAAGAATTCTTCAAAAGCAAGCGCAACATCAGCACTTTTGTCAATAACCCTGTCATTATTTACAAGTTTTATGGTATTACTTGATTTGCTTTTACCCATTTCACCATTAATAATTGACCAAACTGTTTTAACTTTATTATCAGAGTCGCGTATTTTTTCTTTGATATACAAACGCTTTGCAGTGAAACAAACTTTTTTAAAAATTTTTGAGTAATTTCTAACATAACTAAGAAAAGATGGGTCTTTATTATATTGCTTCATACCATATAATTCATAAAGAATGTTCCTGCACCTATGTATACTAGCTGTCGCCCATTTACTAAATGGTAAATCCTTGGTAATATTTAAAGATTTAACTTTAAATATTTTTTCAAATTCTTTATGTACTAAATTAAAAAGATTTTTAAACATTTCACAAGGACTATTAGGATAGGATTGATCATTTAGTACGGGCAGGTTTTTATTAATATTATTCCTAAATTTATTAATGCCTTTTTTAGTTATAGGCCTAACATTAATCCTTTTAAATGTAGGTATGCAATCCCATTCAAAAACTACTTTCTGGCCACAGTGATCCGAAGTCAATGTATTGAGAATATTTTTCTCTAAACAGATGCAGTCACAGTATATATTATCAATACAAGTTGCAGAAGTAGGTGTAATTCGTGTGGGTTCGTTAAAAAGTTTATATAGATTAAATGACTGAAACAAATTAACAATTCGTGTAGCCGTTTGTGTTTGTAAAAGTAAATCAATATTAAAATCACCACATACTATAACTTTTTTTTTACTCCTGCTTAGACGCTTTAATATTTCTTCCATGACTGTCTCAAACATATTATAGTCACTGGAAGGGGGTCTATAAACGCAAACAATAATATAACGCTCCAGCTCCACACAGGACAGTTCAATGGTCCGTTCTACAGAAAGACTAACAATGTCAGTTCGTTCTTTACATTTTACACTATCATGTACAAAAATAACAGAACCTCCGTGAATAGCCTGTGTCCTAAAGTATATACTTTTTAATTTGTAATTTTCAATATTTACTAACGACTGACATTGTTTAAGCCAATGTTCTGTTACACAAAATATTTTAATATTGTTATCATTCAGAAACAATTCTATTTCTAACAATTTGCTAGCCAAGCCTTGAATATTTTGATGCACAATGGAAAAACACTGCTTAGCTGTTGTCTTATATACTAGTTTAAATCTAGCTTAGGGCTAGATTGTCTGTCTACACTTAATCTAGGTTGATGTATAAAATTACTACTACATAAAATTATAGTAGATCGATGGTCTGATACCGAACATGTACCAGACTGGTTAATATTATATGCTATTAACATAGCAAGTTCACGCTTATATCTATATGGCAGATACACTGTATTCTTTGTCAAAGTAAAAGATTTAATACATGAGTTAATGTCAAAGTAAATAAATGCATCACGATGATGATTTGTTAGGTTATACAATTTTAAATTCATATTATAAATTAATCTATTTTGTTCTTGTGTCAAACCAGGTAGGTATGGCAAGGTACACAACATAAATTTACATTTAGTCTTACTACTAATATCTAACATTTTTTTTAATCCTACATCAATATCCTTATTATTTATATTTAAACTGTCCCCATATAATATAATTACAATATTATTCTTATTAAAGCTGAAATGATCCAGTGATTTGATTATATATTTAAATGAACTGTTAGGCGTACAAACATTAGTAACTTTAAGCCCTAAGTTGTTGAGCATAGCGCCAAATCCCTGACCAATATTATCTGACAACATTTTAAGGTGATGAATTAATTTTTCTAACATTTACGGCCCTTTTTAAACCTTCGTAATTTTTATATTATTAAAGTTGTCGTGATGAAAATTCTTGACAAGATAGTTCAATAGTAACACAATACGTCTACCGTTTTAGAAACATGATTCCATGATATTTTCTCGATAGAAAAAAAATACAAAGTTCTCATTGTTATTTTTTTTTAATCTCTGGCATCTTCAAAATAACAAACGTAAAGTTACGACTTTTTGGATATTAACTATAAAACATACAACCTATACGTCTACCGATTTAGAATTTTGAAATATGCGATGGTTTTGAAATAAACAAGAAATACTTGAAATTAGCGCGCGACCAGCCAATATAGCGAGAGCCGCCCTGTACCTTCCTACCCCGATCGCTGCACGAGTCATTCCCGCTACGGCCGTCACACGGGGAACTTGTGTCGCTCGCGCCATCGTAAAAAAGGGTGACAACACAATAAGACAAAATGAGACAAATGGGGACAATAAAGAAAATAAGAAGAAGAAACATAAAGGTTGGAGGAAAAAGAATGCTTACAATTGGAACAAATTAATGAAGTAAGTTGGTTTTATTTTAAATTTGATGATAATTGTATTATAGACGATGTTTGATATGTACCCCTGTTTTAAGTACATAACGAATGTGTAAGATTTTTTTCATTTATAGCATAGATAATCTTTTCAGAAATCCGGAATCCAGAAAGAAAATAAACCCACTGATTGTTCACAATGTGAACCCACTCCTTCGTAAGTACCTTTATTCAGTCAAAAATGTATGTTATCAACGCTCTACTGGTTTTATCGCATGATTCCATTTTTAGCAAAAAGCAACAAAGTGCAAAGAAATAAAAAATCATGGTGAACTTAGTGGAAGATGGTGGCCGTAATATGGAACAGGAGCTCATTGGAGTAGTAATATATTTAAAAAAATACGAAAAAATTTCAAGAATTACATTTCTTAGTAGGTGGTAGATAAGTATGTTGTATAAAGAATTTGATGTTGATATTTATTTCATTTATACTTACTACACCTGTGCGGGAAATTGCTTAGTACTAAAACAGGTTTATATTCATATTTACATAGTAATGTGAGTTTTCATTTCGAAAAAGTTTGTGTAAGTATATTAAATTGAGTTCCTGGGTGATCTGGAAACACAATTGGGCCCGGAAGATGGCGCTGCAGTCACTCCTCCTAATCACATGAACCGATTTGGATGAATATTTGTGTGCACATTTCATTGTTGTGGGATGATTGGTTGATTCGTTTTCACATTAGCTAATATTATGTATTTTTGTTGTAAACTTAATTTAATGTTTATAATACATTATTATTGGTATAAATAAGCCAGTGTTCGTCTCACATTGCTGTACCTGCCTACCTACCCTACCAGGGCCTAACTTTGTTCTGGCTATTTTATTTTGATTATTTGTAATGAATAATTACAATTATAATAGAGTGCAAAAAATAAATACATGCGTCAATATATTTTGTGTTTTTTTTAAACAATTTTTTTATTTAAAAAAATTCATTTCCGGCTTTGCCCGCGTGGAATTAGATTATATCGTGAATCCTGTCTTATCCCACAGAAGTGTTCAGTTCGGATAAAAAGTATCCTATGTGTAAATCCAGGCAATTAGCTATATTTTATCAAAATTGGTAATGTAGTCTTGACGTGATTAAGTAACAACTAACAAAAAAATATACAAATTAACATCCAAAGTTTCGCATCAGTTTTACTGTATTAGTGATATCTTCCACTCTTGACTTTGACTGAGAAGAATTAGGGTTTATAACTTCTTTCAGAAATAGTACCTTTCATTTCTGGGCATGATGTAATATCTACGTCAGCATCAAATTCTATCTAAATCAATTCAGTAGTCCGCGTTATTGAGTACCATTTCATTTTTTCAGAGTAACAATATTTTTTGTTATTTTAAAGATTATTTATAACCTGTATTATTTTGTAATAAAGTAAACATTACGAAATGATAATAATTATTAATAATCTCTAAGTAGTTGTTAAAAAGAAGATTATTTGTTTATAAGCAAGAAAATAAAACCAATAAATCAACAATTAAATAAATGTATGACAATATTATAACTGTATGACGACTCCATACATGTTTGTCCCGAGTCGGCCAGCGGCAGCGCGGCGAGTTTGCAAGAATGACTTCGCGCACACCCGCGTTCGCGATAGCGAGCTATTAGACTCCGCCCGCCAAGCAGTGGATTTTTTTTTGTGTATCGTCTTAACGTCGCGCAAGGCTTCGTCAAACAGAACGCTTTAGCGCGCGTTAGGACACAGCAATTGATATCATTTAAGCTGCATGTTGTTTACATAATTATTACTTACGAACAAAACAAGGTACAGCGATATTAACTCCGGAGTCGGAAGAATTTTTTACTTACCAGTTTCATTAATTTCTTCTCCGATTTGTGCCCACAATTTTGCCTTCATTGATATATCTTTATAGTTTATATAAACTATCCTTCGTATTATATAAGCATGGATATTTTCTAACCAATTCTATCAAATTTTCGGTCATTATGCAGTATTTTATTATTATTTTACGCCTATTAACTCCGACGCTAAAATAAAATTTGTAAAAAAATACAACACCCGACGTTAAAGCGTCCTAACGCCGCGACAGAGCGTTGCGTACTGCTAGCGCCGGCGCTCTGTTTGACGGTATTCTACGATGGTAGTAGAACACATCTTAGCGTCATATCGCGGCGTCAACTTAACGCTCTGACGCGCGCTAAGTACGCGTCCTGTCTGACAAAGCCTTAAATGTTATTAAAAATAATGACGTCAGAAGTTTGCGCGGGAAAGTATTGAATGAGCGGTTCGTGAGAGCAATTATAATCTGTACTAGTTGACGCCCGCGGCTGCGTCTGCATTAAATACCCTTACTTTTGTTTTCATTATTAAGCAATGATGTTTGCTCGATCTGTCGATGTACCTACCCAAATAAATAAATAAGTAGGTACTCAAATAATTTTTGGTTGGTAACCCTGCGAAAATTGTTGAGTGGCAGCCCTAATGTTTTTATCGAAATTATAAAACAATTAAAAATAAAGAAAGCATGTCTTTTAAATAATAGAATTAATTTTTAAAGAATAAAAAACTCGGAATTTTGTTCCCGCGTCTTTCGCCTAAAGGCAATTGAATGTTATAAAGCCTGTCTATTTTAATCTGAAGTAATCTTCCAAAATCATCAAATTTAATTCACTACTTTAAGAACCTACAGAAAGACAAACATACATTATAATATTATGTTTATTCTTATTTCCCCCAGTGCCTCCTTAACAAAAGATTTTCGATTGGAAATTTCGAGATTCAATTATTATTAATTCATTCCTTTTATTCATTCTAATACCACATTAAATTGATTGTATGTTGATTGTAAATCAAGCAATTTATTGGATGTTTGATTGGATTGTGATTGGAGCTTATATGTTGTTTTATTCATATTAACTAGGTATAATACAATTTTGTGTATCACATATTAGTAAGCAAATGTACAATTTTGTTTAGAAATAGTTTAGTTAAACGCATTTGAAATAGAATTTGGTAGTGTGGCTGCAACGGGAATTATCGTTTAATAATATAACTAACTAGCGGTCCACCCCGGCTTCGCCCGTGGTACATATTTCGCAATAAAAGATAGCCTATGTTCTTTCTCAGGGTCTAAAGATTATCTGTGCCAAATTTCATCAAAATCGGTCCAGTACAAACCTTTCCTCTTTATAATATTAGTATAGATAACTTGTGCTTGTAAAGTTTAGATACATAAATCGTTTAACATAAAATTTAAGAGAATACAATGTTTGACTAGGTTATGATCTCTACTTTATCTTCCTTTAATGAGAATACAAACATAATTGTTTAAGTAACTCTATCAGCAGCTCTAACATTCTAAAAACATTACTTTCGGAGATTAGATGAAATAATGGACACACAACAAAAAATTAATACAACATAGGTAACTAAACAGCAAATCTAAAGTCATCATCACATCAATAACAACAACATAAGTTCATAGTATTTTCTAGTGTTTGATTTTACGCGAGTATTATACATTTAGAAATTAAAGATTTTGAACGCGATTTATTTCAAACCCGTGAAAACTAAAAATGTAGAGACCCAATTTTTCTACTAACATACATTTTATTGGAAATTTTTATCACCAAGTATCATTTTTACATACACATAGGTACCATGTTCAGATAATGAGCGTTTCGGCGCTATTACCCGGCTCGTTGGGCGGATATCCGGCAGGAAATTACCGTCTACATCTAAGAAACCGGTTATATTCGACAATGCATTAAAAGTATAAGTAATGTTTAATTAGTCATCTTCATTTTAGGTTTTGTAAGTGAAATCTCGTCGTGTGATATTAATTTTTCATTTTGTTTTTTTACGGATGGTACCGTAGTTCTCCATAGATACTGCTTACTGAATCGGTGGTAATTGTTAAAAATATGTTATGACGATTCAAAAGTGCTTCTAGAAGAAGTCTAATTGAATAAATAAATGTTTGAGTTTGAGTATAATTCTTCATAAATAATCGAATCTAGATCATAGTGTAGCTTAAATTATTCGTTATATTTAAAAATATTAATTACGGTATTGCGTTTTAAGATTTATAAATATTTTTACATTGCATTGTTTTCGAAAAAACTTTTAATTAATGTTAAGTCATCGCGAAGTCCTATAAAATATTTGTTATTCAACGTTCGCTGCAGTTTTTATATCAATGCTATTTCTCTACGAAAATATAATCTCGATCTCAGAGGTCAACGAACTTGGGGATTGAGTTGTAATCACACAATGTTAAACTTATGTATTACTTGTCGTTGCGATATTAAAGTATCGTTTCAGTGCATTCTTAACAATTTATTTATGTCTGTACACATAGTCTTTATAATCTTGTATTTGTTTCATTTCTAACCAACGTTCCTGAAAAACGTTTTAGTTTATTTTGCTATCAGTAATTTATGAAATAATTTTTGTTATTATAATTGAGAAATTACATAAAATATATGTAATTTTTTTAAAGAATAGAAAGGGCGGGATCACGCTTGTCCGAGAGGCGTCGCGTCCGACAAGGCGAAAGACTCGGGTTCGAATCCTGCCAGGCGATCGAATCCAATCTTAAAAAATCTAATTTATAGAACCAAATGATAATATCAAATCCATCTTATAAGTTGATTTAAAATAGTGCAACTTTTGATATATCAACGAGCTTTATAAAACCGTAATCGTCGCTATCGCTTTCAAAAAACAACACTATAAAAAATAAATCAAAATTAAACACAAACTTGTTGTTTATTCTCACAAATGTATTATTCAGCAACAAAACACGTCCAAAGAATGTTCCGATATCAATCTATAACTTTTGTAACGAAAATTCGCTCAAGAAAATATACTTCAAAAATTGCTTACCAAACTGTTTCTTCCATTGCGTTAATATTCTTGTCGAGTCATTATTTTAACGGTTGTCAGTTTGTCTATTCATCCTTTACAATTAATATTTCCATCCCGCATATAAATTATTAAATCCGGATATAAATTATTAAATAATTCAGAAATGAATCCGCTAAGACAAGGGTACAATTCAGTTTAATTTGAACTTCTTATCCGGAAACCATCTGGTACATGATTTCAATTTTAATTGGCGGTTGAAGCTATGTTATCCGGGTAAAAATTGAAACCGGGTAAGTTTTACGAATATCTGTATAATTTTGTATTTAATTTTTATCAGTATGAGTACGGTTAATGATAAAATTAAATGAATCGGGATAATTGATTGGGAGATTATCCGGATATAAATGGCGGATAAAAATATTTTATACGACGTATTTATGTTTACGTTTAAGGTTTTAATTTATGTGTGATTTCTGGGAAAGTTAAAAAGCTCTACCTTTGTTATAAAATGTTCTTAATTAAATTATAGATTTTAAATACATATTCTCTGTAATGTCTACTTTTTTAAACCGCCTCCTTGGTACAGTGGTTGACGCGTGAGCGTAACACAGAGGGGTCCTGTCCTGGGTCCTAGGTTCGGTTCCCGGTGGAGACGAAAAAAAAAATGTCTCGGTCTGGCAGGACACAGAAGGCTGATCACCTACTTGTCCCTAAAGAAAATCGATCAGTGAAACATATGTATAATGCATCTGCCCCTTACCCCACTACATGGGACATGGGACTTCACTTTTTCACTCTACTTTTTAGTATTATGAAGGCAATATATATTTTTAAAATATGTAAATGGCTGTTTTAATTAAATAATATTTGAAAGGTTTTTAATGGATTGTAATATGAGATTACATTATATATAAATTAGTGCTCTTTGTTTCTGTGAAAACATTACAATATTAAAAAAAAACTATGAACCATACTTATGGATTTGCACCTTTGCTAAAGTGGTAAATTTTTAAAATTGTTTTGATTTTTGACATTGTTTATTTGTTTAATATGATATTTATTGAAACATTCGTAGTTTTTGCGTTTTGTCGGTTTAAAAATTGTATTTATTATAATATTTAACAAGTGTATTTTTTGTTTCAGATGTGGTGTTAATGAAATTTTCTGGTTTGTATTTAAGCTTAATTCACTAAAAACATGCCAAATTTATTAGTTTTTACATGTACCTGTTTGCTTGGAGAAACTTCAATTCTCTATATTTATCTTTTCACAAAAATATGGGATGGTCTAAGAGCCCGTGGGAGACCGTCCTTCACCGATCTGATAACCAGATGAGACGTATTTTTATTCAATATTTTTTATAAACAAATATGCCTATAAAATTGCTTGCTTATCGAAAAGTAGATGACTTTTTTTAATTTAATTAAAAATAGCCATGATAGCCATGGCTAGCAATTATAGGGATACTTATTTATAAAAAATATTTAATAAAAAATACGTCTCATCTAGTTATCAGATCGGTGAAGGACGATCTCCCACGGGCTCTCCTACTATGATCTAAAAGAAATCTAGTTAAATTTATTTCAACGTTAATACATTTAATAGTCCATGAAACATATTTTCCCAAAATATTTACCATCTTTAAAACTTCAATGTAATAACTACAATAAAGTATATATTTTGCTCTTTCGTTTTGCGTCTCGAGCTCTTCCGTTATAAACGATACTTCTTTAAACAAAAGTTTTTCGAATTTGCTAAAACAATAATATCGTTGAACAAACTTCCTAGCGCCTGTCCACGTAAAGTTTGTTACCCAAGCGTACTGTAACACGATGTTTTTACACCTTTAACGAAGAATACCTTTACTATTTTATATAACCTGAAATTTTGTTACAAATCTAACTTTTAATGAATAGATAGTTTCGTAAAAAGATAAAGGTTCCAACGATTTTAAGTTTTATTTTGTTTTATATTTTTACCTACGAGATTTCTGCCCGCGTTTTCCCGTTCCTGTGGGATTTCGGGGATAAAAATAGCCTATGTCTTATTCTGGGTCTTCAGCTACCTACATACCAAATTTCATTGAAATCGGTTCAGTAGTTTTTACGTGAAAGAATAACAAGCATCCATCTATCCATCCATGATCCATCTTCACAAACTTTCGTATTAATTATAATATTTTGAAGATTTATTTATATGTACGAATATTTGCTATAAGAGAAAAAAACAAGAAAAAAGATCGCAAAAAGGAATGAAATGGGAAACCAGACCCATTTAATTGAGGTATTCAATTTCTAAAAATAATGCCATAGGCAAGAAATTAATCTAAAACAAAAAATTAAGACAAAATGTTAAGCAAAATAAAACGTTTATTATTTTGGCATTCATTTTGAAATTTAACTTGTAGCCCGGTATTAGTTTTTGTAGTAAAAGTGTAGTGGTATAAATACTTATTAGTATTTATACCACTGTTAGTTGCAGCCCACAGCCACATCTATATTCAAACCCGCTCCATATTATGTCTAATATCTATAAACGATATTCTATCCGAAAAACAATTTTTATTTCCGCACTTTTCCTGTCAAAGACCAAACGTCTTCCATAAACTTTCAAACTTATGAAGTAAAAGTTGATAAAATGCTGAAACTTAACCGTTTAGTTCTTTTCAGTTAATTTTATAATTACTTAATTTTAATTTTCGTACTTAAAGAAAACTTTGATAAATAAAATAAGAGAAAACCGCAAAAGAATTCAATATCTAACTGAAAAATTCGCAGAATTGTTGTGTTTACGACTTGTCGATTCAATCAAATATTGTATCGATTTAAACTTTTACAAGAGTTTCTGGTTATCTTTTCATTTCAGAAAATGAACATGAAGGTGCGAATCAAAATAAATCCAATGCACAAAGTGCGCTTGAATTACCATTTCTATAAAATATTATCTTTGCATTGCCTAGAGACATAAAATAATGCATTCTGTTTTTACCTACCAATTTCCTTATTTACTTTAAAAGCGATTATTATTATGTCTCTCTCCATAATACACGGGTACCACCAGAAGGAAGATACCCGGTCCTTTGGAAGGCTTACGTGGGGACACAGGTCCAACACGCAGAGGCCCTTTAGAGAATTTAATGTGTTGTGGGACACCAGCCGCAGCCTGCCTATTATTTACTTTATTCGCAATTTAAGCGATCTTCATATTTCTTTTTTACGATTTTTGTGCTTACATTTCACTAATCAATATACCATAATTCATTCAACTACAAGAAAAATCTATGAAACATCTATCGTGTCTAAAAGCAATGCGTAACTAGATTTATCCGGTTCAAGCTGGATCA
>CAJQZN010030273.1:0-10825 GCA_907164685.1 Colias eurytheme | reverse complement strand
ATACCAATGTTTCTGGAATTTCTACTTTGATAGCATTAAAGTTCTAATACTTATTATTATTATTTCATACTTGCGGCTGCTTAATTATTCCCGCTAAGCCTATGAATGTGTCCCCTACCCAGGATTCATTTCGTGGCGTAGTGTACTCGGCAACGTGCATTAGTAAATTACACACGTCGCCGTCCGCCACTACTCTTTCAAACTCGGGATTTGTCGTGAGATTTACACTGAATCGTAATTAATTTGTTTAAGTAACGGCTACGTACATGCGAGATCTGTTCGCCGTCGAGTGTGGATGTTGATTACTTGTTCATTAGTAGGTGCAAATACTTCGCCGTCGCCGCGTCGGTGATTATGATCTGTGTCCCGTTTTGGTTCTTTATATTATGTTGTGAAATACGTATGCTTATAAAGAGTAGATGCTACTTTGTGATAGTCTTAATCTTGTGGACGAGATGCATCTTTTGAATTTTACTTAAATGTTATTCACATAATATTTACTTAAAGATGAGTTAAAAATAGTTGTTGGTTTTTGAGGAAAAAGTTGCAGTATAACATGTTATTAAAGCGTCGTAAATGTACAGTCTTTTTGCAAGCACGATGATTAATAATTAAAACCTTAAACTTTTTACTACGCGAATAATGTTATATTTTACAAAATTCTTTCAGTATCACTCACAAAATATTTTGTACATTTTCATTTTGACCGTTATCTGATCATTGATCAGTTTTTGGTTTGGTTATGATAGTTATTCTTTTCGTCATTTTTTATATTGTATCTATTGAATTAAATGAAAGGATATCTTTAGTCTTTTTGGCTATATTAATGATTATTATTTTCAGTTCTTCTAATTTTACGCGCATCGTAGTTCACATTCAAATCTCCAATTTTTAGTGCGCAGCAAAAAAAAATTGCTAACAAATGTAGTTAAGCTTTAAACCGCTAGCCACTTAAATGTGTCGGAATTATCCGCCCACGGTAGGGAAGTTAATGCCTTTTTATGTTTTTATTCCATTACGAATAGCCGCCGGCGGTTCCCGAACCAAAGGTCTGAGAGGACTAGAGTTCGCTTGCTTTGCTTAATCTGGGTGTTATTTTTGATTTAGTTTAGACTGCGGATGTTGTTTTTTCGCGGGTTTAACATATTTTTGTTTTGGCGTGCTGTATTGTTGAGGAATGAGGTTATACGTACCAATTTATTAACCTTCAAATACGACATCTTTGTACGTTAAAAAATGAGTATGGAAATTGTGTGAAAATTTACGCTTCTTCTGGAAAGGTGTTTTATAAAATTATGAATGAATAAGTCACCACGTACTGATAGAACTCCTTTAATGGTTCAATTTATATCTCCTTTACCGTAAATAAGTAGTAGGTATTTATTATTTTTTCAAATAGCTGATCATACAATTTCGTAGCACCTGTAGAAGGACAAATCATCAGATTTTAATAGAAGTATAATATTATGTATAAAACCATCTTATTTTTCAAATATTGGACTTTGAAAGAACGATGGATAAATGAACATTTTTTGAATTTATTTTAGTTTACTACTAGCACCCGAAAACCTCATTTTTCTTTTTTTTTTTTTTCAATTTAAACGACATGTATACGTGAATAACTTTTAATGTACTCCCATTTCATATCTGTTTTGCTTTGCCCAAACTTTTCGGATATTCACATTGCCCATTAACCAAATTTTTCACACAAATAAAAATAAAAAATGTAAAAAAATAAAATGCGGAATCCAAGCGAGTTTGTTGCGGAAGTTTTTTCATTTCAGTTTGGTTTTTAATCAGGCAACTTTGGAAACTGTCCAGTGGCATTGCCATACGTAAGATCGTTGCGCCGCCCATGTTTTATTTTGAACTCATTCAGTGGGGAAATGATTACTTTCCGCGAAAAATATATTAGCGTAGAATGTGGTAGTAAATGTGTCCGGGGATTTCATTAGAATATGTGATCACGTTTATGAACATCTAGATAATTATAAAAAGAAGCCAAGGGCTCTTGAAGTACATACAGTTTAGTCCTAGTTCAAAAGCGTAGATATTCATTATCCATGTAATGTGTTGAATAATTTGTTATTATTTAAATTCTTTTTAACTATTAAAAAATTCTTGTGTATATTTGATTGCTAAAGAAAGCCTTCATAAATAAATATCTTTTTTGGCTCTACATCTTTTATTTCTTTCTCTCTGAAGATCTTATTTCTTCCTTCCTTTGTATATTACTCCTGCCTGTAGTCTAATTTTTGAGCCAAATTTCATTCAATTCCTATCAAGCACATTTGCACAAAACAATAACATACATCCTACCATTCTTCCTCACGAACTTTCGCACATATAAATAACAGTAACATACTCTAAAGAATTGTCGACTATGGAAGTTTTAGTTAGAAAAACTAAATCAATCTCATGTGAGTGCTGTTGCAAGATGGAACGCATTATGCTTCCCTATTTAGCAAAAAGCTTGGAAAATCTTAGTGTTTAAATATATACAAGATGGAGACCCATTTATTTAATTGAAAATGTGTTTATACAGTGCTAACACTCACACTGTTGAACTTTGTAATGATTAAAAGTTGTAAAAAGACAATAATCGTTGATTATTTTCGTATGTTGAGCTCATGATAATTCTCACATCAGATTTTTTATGCATTTTTAGCACTCTACTATAGAATAATTTAAATCTGATGATGATGATTATAATATTACAGATACATATATATCTTAATCTTTACCTTGCGTCCAACTTTTCTTTGCCTTTATTTTAAAGCCTATCCAAATAAACATGTATTAAATTTGAAATTATATCAATTATTTTGATTATTTGCGTTTTGCTACAAGCTACATTAAAATTCAATACATTAATTTTATATCCGTTTATAACTAGTTACTAACATACCACAAACTCATAGTTTAATGATTTATTTTAATTAAATAACATGTGAAATATTACATTAATTTGCATTCATTAAATATGTGGATTTCAATTTGAAAGTATTAGGTACATGCTGTTCATGAATAAAACATTTATCATATTATACAGAAAAGTTGATTAATTTAGGTATGTTATATTAAGTGCCGGTGAAACTGCCTCTGTTTATTAATACCAGTATTATTTTCGCAAACAATGGATATTTTTATAACAATATTTAGTTGGTATGCTTTGTGTTCATTTGTACGTTGTGTATTTTTAGGTATTTGTTTTAGTAACAAATAATTATTGGATTAAATACAGTTGTTGTGATATTGAATGTAGGTCACGTTTAACTCAACTTTAATATTTGAACATTGAGATAATATTACTATACGTATGGAGGAGACACCACGAACAAAATCTGTGCGCCATTTTTTTGCTCTAACTAAGTTTTAAAAATTATTATCTAGTTAGGTTCTTACCGATGAAAGTTATTCCTTCGCACATTTCCGTATTATTTGTATTATTTGTGCAATATCGTAACACACACGAAGGCATATTTGATGCGTTTCACTTTAAAACCATTAAAAAAACGGAACATAAGAGCTATTACGCACTGTCGACCAGTCGCTGGCGACTCAGTCGCCGGCGACTGTGACTTACTATAGTTTAAATAGGGGCTTGCGCACTGAGTCGTCAGTCGTCCCGGCGACTCGGTGACTCGCCGCGTTGTGGCGACGCACAGGCGACTGGCGGTCGCCGGCGACCAATAGAAGCACGGCTTCAAATGGGAGCGTTCGCACTGCAAGCAACTGTCGTAGCGACTCTTGTAGGGACCGGATTCTGCACGAATATACTTATAATACTGTCGCTCGGCTTGGTTTCCTGCCCCTAGTTTCTCTGTTTTGGTCGCCGAGAGACTGAGTCGCCGGCGACTGGTCGACAGTGCGTAATAGCTCTAAGTGATGTAGGCGGTGTCGTCTCCATATATCTCAATGTATTTGAATAAAAAATTAAATTTAAATTGCTATTTATTACCTATTAATTATAATGCAAGATCATGAGCTTAGAGAGAAGTTCGATTATACTAAAAGTTTCCTATTGATTTTAGCGGTATGAATAGCGAATTAATTTACTTTAATTTTAATACAATAATGAACTCGATCCCTAGCGGCGTTATAATACCTTTTGTATAGAAACTTTGGTATAATTAAACTTTAGATAAACGCTATAGGTATTAGGTGAACCTATAAATTGATTTAAAAGGAAGCAAGCAAGTTATCCGAAGCGCGGGCTTCAATAACTTTATATAATGGGGATGAGTAATATCTGTACTTTGAGGAAATGGATGTTCCGTGTTGTTGTGGTGCTTGCGATGTTAATACTAAGGTTATTAATAACAAACTTGGACCGGCCGATTGCGAACCGCTGTAAATTTGCCGAGCGCTTCGTTCGCGTTCTAGAACGTTCGATCCGCAAATGGTATTAGAAAATCTTATTGTATTTGAAGTACGCTTTTATATTATAATGTGCCATCTTCACAATGGGCAACGTTGGCCCAATAAATGATCGTCGATGTTTGCCGCCGTTGTTATGAATTGCCGGGATTATGAATAAACACCTTCATTGACTGCCGATCATAGACATTTAGGCCTTCGACACTATCGTGATTGCCCGATTGAATACGGCACATAACATGGTTTACAATATTATATAGAAGTGTATAGTAAATGTCTTGTAGTCCACGTTTCGTTATGAATTGGAATTAAATTATGGATACCAACGTGTTCGCTTCCTGGATTTGTTAATATTGGAGTAGTGGAATGGATTGAATTCGGACAAAATTTTGTTGAAAGGTGCTATGGAAAGACGGGGTAAGTCAATTTATTAATGTATCCCTGCTTTGCTATTTTAGATAATATAAAATATTATTTAGCTGAATAATAGGTATTTAGTTTGATATTTGCACGACAAAATAGTCTTATGTACGTAATTCTATTTAAACATTGTCAAACAAATTAATTATAGCGTAAACAGCTGAGTTTCATATTGCGACAATATTGCCGAATGAAAAATTTTAAAACGTTTCCCATCAATTCTCCACTGTCACAATGTAATAATAACTTTGCAATAACATAAATGGCTAGTCGCGAAACTGCGTTGGCGGGTATGCACCTGGGACGTCATTAGGGACCTTGCGATGGTATCGCGATGAATGGAGTACATTGCTTCTTTCTAATTATTGATAAAAAAATCTGAAGTTGAAAAAATCTTTAATTTCTAGAAAATGTTGCTGTATCAAAATAATATAAGAAATTCGCCCAACTTCTTGATCAGCATTTCAGGGATTATTACGTTTTCATCGTTTATTAAATATATTCTAAGATTAGATACGTTGATTTAAATAACTCTATATCACACAGAGTTATTTAAATCAACAGTCAGGATAATAAAGCAATACAAAATTATGAATAAAAATTTTCATATTTTAAAAGTTTCGCACGCAATGTACAGCAAACAAATAGCTTATCTAGTAAAGCCGCAATATTGAAATATGATAAGACCGCAGATGTGACTCGCCATACTAATTCAAGCAGTTAATCGATGGATAGAATGAGTACAGTGTATATCTCGTCAAACACAATCCACCATTGTTTATCATTCATAATAAAAGCGGGGAAATTGTGGCTGCCATATTGTTTTTATTTTATTATGCCAGCGCTCGAGGTTTGATGTAATTTGATGCTTTGATTTGTGAATAGTCTAGTTTATGTTTATTTGAAATGTTGGTACTAATAATTGCTACGTTAGGTAACAACATTTTATCAATTTCAATAAGATCACCTTAGACGTACTCAAAGATAACGATAATTTTCAATTATGTAATCAAATAAGTTTTGATATCGATAATAATAAAATAAAAAGCTTGCTATCCTACGCGTAAAACTAAGTTTTTAATTAATTTCAGTATTTTTGAAACCTGGGTCAACTGCAAACAATAACCTCATAAGAGCAATAAATAAATCACTCTTTAAATCATTTTAATAATCTGCTTAAAGCTTCATTATCATTAAGCTTCTATAATAACCTATTCTTATCAATATTTATGTTGAACATTAAACCATAACGAAAATTTTATGATTTCAGGAAAAAATATTCTAACAAATCGAGAGTCTGTGCACTCTTGGCTGAAGCGTCTTCACGGAGAATTTCCATAAATCAATTTCAATACAAACACCTCTTAGTGAACTCTGCCCGCGGTTGCGATGGTGTTCCGCCTCAGTTATAGCGAGAACACGCATGTGGATAATATTATGTTAATGAATAATACAATTAGATTATATGAATACATACTAGCCGTTGTTTACCCCAGCTTCCCATAATTTCTAAAAATATCATCTTTAAAAAATTAGAAACTACTGCTTAAAAATAATAAATCAGTATTTATAGTAAAAAATACCGGCCAAGTGCGAGTCAGACTCGCGCACCGAGGGTTCCGTACAAACCTTGTTTCTTTTGATTGCGTTGACATAGAAGTTTGATTTTGTTACAGCTTAAAGGTATTATAGACCTGAGTATTTGGTAGGAATTTCAATTTAATACCTCGACGCGTTTATGAGGAAATGGGTAGTAAGTTTAAAATTATTAAAAAAAAAAAATATTATGTGATGTAACTAAAAATTTATGGTTTTCGTAATTTTTCCTTCATCTATGCTATAAGACGTTGCTTCGTACCAAATTTCAAGATTCTGAGTTCACGGGAAGCACCCTGTAGGTTTTGATTCCCTTGCAAGTGTCGAAAATTTGCGGCATAAACGGCTGTATCTTTTGATTGCGTTGGCTTAGAAGTTTGTTTTTTTCACAGCTTCAAGGGACAGTATACCTGAGTAATTGATATAAATTTCAGCTTCATACCTCCACGCGTTCCTGAGAAAAAGGGTCTTGACAGACGGACGGACGGACGGACGGACAGACGGACAACAAAGTGATCCTATAAGGGTTCCGTTTTTTCCTTTTGAGGTACGGAACCCTAAAAGTAACAAGATAGAGAGAAGGGGAAAGCAGTAAAGAGCTACAGATATATATTATAATATAATAATAGATAACCCTGTATATACACAATATTCATGAACCAGGTAATAGAGAACGATGTCCAGCGTCAGCCCTAAAACAGGAGCCAAAACAAGCACAGGGGGGAGGTTTACGTAGAGACGAGCATACCATAGTTAAGCTCGCTGCAAGTAAACCCCCCCCCCCCTGCGATGGAAGGCGGATAGCCCGATAATAGGGCGACGTTATCATTACACGATACCGTTGCCTATTGTCATGTATGGGCTTGGACGAGTCGCCAAGTTGCGGCAATCACCATGTAGGCGGTGGGGGTACAAGGCAAAGGCTGTTAACCCCTGCCGCCGAAGGCGAAAAGTGGCCACCGTTGGGTTTTAGTGGGTATGGCTTTTGCGAGTCCCACATACAGAAAAACTGTAGAGGGGGATGCGTAAGTGCATTTCCCAACGTAAAAAAAAAAGTAATAGAGAACGATGAATAAGAGAGAAAATATGCACAATCTAACTGCTTTTAAACACTGTGTTGTAAGATCTTTATTGTAAGTTCGAACATATGGAAATCAATTGCATAAAATGCCACCAGTGCCGCGTGATTTCCAGTGGACACAATCGCTAGCATCAAAAGCAAACGTTTTTAGTAAGTAAAATAGGTATAAGCTACAGCATTGCCAAATATACTTTCAGTGGTTTTACCCTCATAAATACTCACGCTTTTAATGTTACTATAATACCATAATATTTTATTTGATAGAATGTAATATTCATGTATTTTTCTAATATTCTAATTGTGCGTTTAAAAATTTATTTTAAACTAGCGGTCCGCCCCGGCTTCGCCCGTGGTACATGTTTACGTTTTCTTTACATAAGAACCATCCTCGTACTTCAAGGAATATAATAAAAAAAGAATTATCGAAATCGGTTCAGCCGTTCTCGAGTTATGCGCTTACCAACACATTTTGCGATTCATTTTTATATATAAGAAGATCAATAAGAAAATATACGGTCAAATACATTGAAATCGCTTGTCGCTACAAAAGGGGCGGCAATCATTCCGTGACTCGGATGAAAAGCGGGCCGCGGTCGGTCTGCGACAGTTGGAACGCAGTTATAGTGATCAAATTGACTCGGCTCCGAGGTACCACAGTCCTCAGTACTGTGTGAATGTAGACTTTAAATATCATAATTCATAAACCTGGTTATCAATTACTAGCTTTACGCCCGGGGCTTCGCCCGCGTAGTAAAAGGAGATCGCAGAAAAGCCCCCGATTTTGAAACTTTCTTCATTGGTGCTCCGCTCCTATTGGCCTTAGCGGGATGATATATAGCCAAGCCTTTCTCGATAAATGAGCTATTTAACAACGAAAGAATTTTTCAAATCGGATTAGTAGTTCCTGAGATTAGCGTGTTCAAACAAACAAACACTTCAGCTTTATAATATTATTAGTATAGATTAGATGTACCATCTTGGCTATGGGCTAGGTACTACGAAGGTCCACAGTACTCATATCTGCAAAATTAAAGTGAATTCTACTGTAGTTTTGCTAACTCTTAAAAGTACGATTGAATGAAATGCAATTTATACTTAAACAAATAAAAGTATGGCTTTTAAAATATTACTTCAATTTGTAAGATATTTTTTCTTAATCAAGGCAGCTGAAGATTAAAATTATTTTTTGTTGAATTTAAACTCTCTTCAATGTTTTGTATTTTTTGTGCTATAAGTATTGTTTTAATCAAATAGTTTAAATATTGTGTTGTAAACCTAAATAAATGCTTTCTGTGTATTTTTCTTTTCTGGTTAGAAATATAATTGAAAACCATTACTTAGTTAAAGTCTTAGGATAATTTTTTAGTTCAATTTAAGTGAAAACTTTTTTATAGTATTATCTATTTATTTTAAGGACATACCCATAAACTAGTAAATAATATAAATAATATCCCTTATAGTATTCTATGTAATCTAATACAAATTAAGACAAAACCATAAGGTTGAGATCAGGTGTTGCCAATAGCAACAGATTAGTTTTAAATATTTCATGGGTCCTTGAGTTTCTACCCATAAATACTGGAAATAATCTTACACTTTACAGGTACGTGTATATTAACACCCATTCAGTAAATATAGCTCCATATTAATAGAAACCTCTTTTTCATTTACTGCCGGTATTTCATATTCACACAACACAATAGAGATAACCACATACGCAACATTGTTTGTTTGCCGACCATTTACTCGCCCTTGAATAATATCGCACGAGCCACGGGGTTTACATACACACACTTAAGTCCTCTAATCCTTCGGAAGATTTCACGAAAAGGCCGGCTGAAATGGCACATGAGCATTCGCATTCAATCCCACCCAGACACACAGTGCCCAACGATGAATTGTATGCCCTACGACCATAGCAATCATGTTGAAATTCGCGTGCATGTTGTGTGCGTGTTTTTTTTACCATTCGACGTTTCGTACTGGCCAATCTTCCGGTGAGGTTATAAATATTTACCTGTAACGCGGTTTTGCCGGGTGAATACAGAGATTTACCCGTTTTGTTTACTCGCCGCTCGCTACGCTGATCCGGTACGAGAGATTTTTGGTTAGTTTCCCGTTTCGATAATGCATGATCAAATATGCAATAGGGACCGCGGAGCTAATGGCTATGTTATTAGATAATGGATATTGCGGAGAAGATAAAAAATTGTTCCCTTTTATTTACTTTCTCGTTTATTAAACTGGCATTATTGAGATTTTGGGGACACTATATTGATGATTGCTTTCGATATTGTTCACATTTATTTTCTGGTATGGATTTAGTTTTTCCAAAACATTTTCAGAATGATTAACTGCATCCCTCGCATCTAATAAACGTATTACAAATGTATACATTTGTACTTACGTAACACATGCTTTATTGAATAAGTCAAACAGCTTAGGACCTCAAACTCGTTTCTACAACGTAACAAAAAAGTTATACACAGTTAAATTTGAAATCCCGAGAGAGTAACGGTGAAGATCCATTGTTTCACCGTCTAAAGAATTAAAGTTAACAAAGAATATAGTGAAAAATGCGACGCAAAAGAGAAAATAGGTAAAGATGCCGCTGATTGATTGGTCTCGCAACAGGTGGGGGCGAGGGGCGGGGGGGGGGTTGGATCAAAGCCTTTCCACTCTTTGTGGTGAGTTTCATTTGCTTAGAGCAGAGTTCCTACATTTTCTGACCTATTTGTGTGAAACTGTTTACGGATGCCTTTGATACTGTTTGGGGAAGTATTGCAATGTGGAACGTTCTAGATTTTTTTGCAGCAGATATGAAATAAACGCAAATTTTATATAGTAAACGGATGTGCTTTTGATGTTTAGTTTGGTATTCAAAGGAGGATGGCCACATATGACCTGAATGTGAACATTAATCATCGGTGTATCAAAAAATAGTAATTTATGCGTTCTTTTACTAACGGGGTCTAACTTATTTTTTTCGGGCCGGGAAAATGTTATGTATTATTAATAAATAAACTCAAATTCATGACATTGTTTGAACGCATCCAAACGTCTTTCATTTTTACCTGTGTCATGCGTTTCGTTTTCACAGCGCAGCGGGAGTTAATTAGCGATTACGTTTAAAAAAATACTAGAATAATAATATATATTATTTCTTTGTTTTATTTCACCTATCATATTTAATAGCAAAAACAGAAAGATATAATTTATAGATTTAAAAAATATTTTTTGCCATAAATACATTTAATAATATACCTAAAATATGTAAAACGGAACGTATTTTTTACCGGCTTAATAGACACAAAGGTTAGATGACACATGACATGACTGACGCGTAGC
>CAJQZN010030268.1:0-10272 GCA_907164685.1 Colias eurytheme | reverse complement strand
AAAACTATCCGTAGTCTATACGTGTCCTTTTATGAGTATTATTCTGATCCGTTTTTATGTGAAAATAGACATATTACACACGGCTAATTTGATTGAAAATTACGTTTCCTATGTTTCAAATGATGCAACTTTTTTGTTTAAACGAGTAAGTACCAAAATTTTACAATTAAATTCTTTGGTTTACTGAACTTGTGCTGAAAGGGTTATCGTATAATAATTATCGAGATACCTTAATATAAATTAGATTTAGATACATTTATTTCAAAGGATTTACAATTCACTTCTAACGTTTTAGAATAATATTATAAACTTGTACACCTTGACAAAAAGTAAAAAATTGCGGGTGAGTGGAGATTATTTTGTTCAATTAAATATAACGTCCTACGACGCGCGACGGTATGGTTGCGTTCGTAAGGAATGTTAACGGATATAAAGCAACTAAATGTTACATCGATTGCATGAACAAAAATAAATATGAATCGAAGTTCATTTTAAAATTTAGTGAATTGATTTGAATTATGAATTTATTAAATAGTTAGTTCTTTTTTATATAAACATAATAATTAATTACCATTGTCAAATCAATTCTTATTAATTCATCCTGGACAGTTGTCGCTAACATTGGAAAATAAGTTAAAGGACCTTGTTAATTGCTATATTATTTAAATGATTATTTAACTGCTAATTTTATATTAGCACTAAGGTGTATTCTTGCTCGAAGCAGAATACATAAATGTGGCCACTACTCCTCGCAGGGGTTAGCCAGGTCAAATCCACCCTCGCAGGGTGTCTCTTAAGCATTTTTTGGCAGGCCCTACTTATTTCTAGTTACAAACATCCCTCGCGCAGCTGTCGCTCGCAGGGAAATGGTGCAAATATATATCGGCCCTCGCGGGGCTTTGATTACAACCGTCCCTCACGGAAAAGATGGTGCAAATATATATCAGCCCTCGCGGGGCTTTGATTACAACCGTCCCTCACGGAGAAATGGTACAAATATATATCAGCCCTCGCGGGGCTTTGACTACAACAGTACCTCACGGAGACATGGTGCAAATATATATCAGCCCTCGCGGGGCTTTGATGGCGATTGGTGCAAATATACAAAGGATTGATCATTAAAATGATCATAGATATTTGCTTTCGTCAACGAGGACCCACGAAAGAAGTTTTGGATATGACCGTATCGGATCTTCACTCTTCTAAGGTAGGTAGAAAAAGGTTTTGAAATCTTCTTCACAGTGGGCAATATAGTAATATGACCTAATAAATACAATAAAGGTTAGAGACGTCAAATAATGGGCGCATGAAATTGATACTTCGTATCCTAAAAGTTTACGCTTCAGGAATCAGGAAACCACCATTGGTTTACCAATTATGGAAATTGGAATTGAACAAATCGTATTTACCAATGTAAAGCCTATTCACAACAAAGGAAGGCGAGTCGGATCAAATATCATCTCGCAGATGATTTGTGGCGGTGGTTTCGAGGATTGTCACCAAGCCTTGTGTCAACGGTATGTTTGGTATCGTCATTCAATGGCACTAGCCGACCAATTTTCATATAAAAACATCGGAAGAGATTTTTTAATCGCAAAGCGATTGAATGTAACAAATGACGATTGATTCAAAATCAAATTTCAAATTTCAAACGATTGATTACGTATATTTGGCCTCTCATAGGCCTATTTTAGTTGCCCGGTCTTGTAGGCAATTTATTTGACTCGTTTTTTCAACCCATTTGACCTCATTATTGCACCCATGAGATTTTTCTTCAGGGCTCAAACAATAAATCGCTGAGGGATTAGGATAATCGTTTGTTAGACAAGTTTCTTGTCATCCCACCAGGATTATTATATTGTATAATAAAGTTATATACAACTATTTACGTAAAACGTTTAAGTACTCAACGAATACTGAGAATACTGACTGTTGACATAGGATAGAGGATAAATAACGGAAAGTCAATCTATCCAAACAAAAGCATCTTATTATTAGATATTACTTGGAACCCCTACCCTAACGAGAAAGCTCTGCCAAATGACTGTTCATTTCTTTGCTTTGAGGGGGGGGGGGCGCCAATAAATGAAATGCAGTAGGTACAGACTATACGGCTTTTAAAATATAAGTCTGGTAAGCGAACTAAACTAGCACTATATGGCTGTCCGTGGCTGCCTCGCGTGTTTACGGATGAATAAAGTAATGTCCTGTCTTCGCATCCACAGCTAACTGTCCTATACTGTCATAATCTTAACACAGATTCATTGGACATAGCTCCCCACGAGCTCTGTTCTTCATTTTTGCACTCGCACAACTGTGGACAACACGAGAGCAATGCCTGCATTGGTAGCAGTTACAATCAAGGGCTAGCAAGGTAGGCTAGCCATATTACGGAGGTTGGAACAACCGACTATATTTAGGGCAATTTTCTTTGTCCAGTGTAACGTTTAGACTGTCGTAGCATTCCTACGGAACAAAGATGGGATCAGATCTGCATCCTTAATGAAGTTAATCGAAAGGAGATACTTTCAGACGACGATAGTATTCAAAATCCACCATATTCCTGAGCATAATAATGCATAGTTAAGCTTATAATCTCTCTTGCCATTATCCTGCAGCAGAATTCCTTGGCGATAATTTGTTCTCGTAATGCTGGGACACACTAACGTCTAACGTCTAATGCCCTTTATCGCGATAATTATTCCGATAATTTTTAAGGCGTTAAGTGGGTGGCTACACTTGAACGGTCAATGTGAATGCCGATTGTTGGCGATAAAAACGGCGTTAATTTTACTAAAATTCTAGCAAGATGGACGTAGTCCGCTTCATTGCGTTAATTCTCGCGATAAAGCTATCGCCTCGCCAAACGGCAATGTTAATGCCGTTGTTAAATAAAACTGGCTACACCTAAAGTTAACGTCCATTATCGCGTTAATTAATGGCATTTCCCGTTAGTGTGGCCCCAGCATTAGAACGAGCGAGGTTGTTACGATAATATGAGAAATCCTGTCAGTTAGAGACCTGAACGACGCGATAGAGTACCGCTATTTCAGTAGTAGTAGCACCTAGAAGGGTGAAGGTATTCTGGAAAGCGGAACTGAAGGCCCGGTCAGCAGCACCAGCCACCTAATAGACAGTGTTCAGTGCTGCACCACTATAATCTGCAAAATGACTCTGACGGTATGAAAATGTGGAGTACATTTTCAAAATATCAAATGATATAGTTGGAATAAAAATCCTATTTGCCTCCGTCTACCCAAAAGACGTACGGAGTAGCTAGTAGTAGTTGGTTGAATTATAATAAGTATAGTTAAAATCCTTTATTACTGACTGGATAAATTTGGCTCTTTTCCTATCTGACGTTCATATAGCTGTTGACTGCCTAGTGTTATGCACAAACACTATTATAAATAAGTCACGTTATGTAGTCCCGAGACTTTCGGTATATAAGTTCTGATGTAAATCATAATTATATCTTAAAACTGAATTGATTAAAAGTAACGTACTTAGCTGTAGTAATTGCAGTTTTGGGACACAGATAAGCTCTTTATCATTTTAGTCTCTTGAGTTCAGTATATTTGTTTCCAGTACAGAGTTTATGACCTATCAGTTTTAAATAAATAATTCATGCATTGTACTGAAAGTACCAGCCATGTTTAGATTGGCTCTAAACATTAAAAGATACCGCACGGTTTAGTTGGATGTTAAAAATCTGTATTATAATTTAAACCATTTACCTGTTTTGTTATTTTATTGCCTTATTCAAGGGGTGACCTTTTAAATTTACTTCTGACCCCAAAAGTAAGGACCAAGGTCTCTTCTTGTCCGCTTGTAGCAGGTTGGGTTAAAACTGTGTGAGTTGAGACATTTGGTAATTCTATGTTAAGATGATTCAATGATGCTTCTGCAGAGTTCTAATTGAATAAATAAAGGTTTGAGTTTGAGGTATTTTTGCCTCGTCGGGATCAGCTGTTGCTTCATTTTGTAAGTAACATCTAAATGCGTAATTGAAAGT
Source organism: Colias eurytheme (assembly GCA_907164685.1). Taxonomy (NCBI): domain Eukaryota; kingdom Metazoa; phylum Arthropoda; class Insecta; order Lepidoptera; family Pieridae; genus Colias; species Colias eurytheme. The sequence continues at coordinate 6,257 of CAJQZN010030268.1, read as the reverse complement.
CGTTACTGGCGCTTTCGCAGATTTACGCTAAAGATAGTGGAAATTGTAGTAACTTTAACTTTTCAAGCCCAAAAGGTTAACTAAGGTACGCTTGAACCAATCTCATAAGTTCTTATACTTTTAATCATTATGATTAACTTTTTGGTTCTTATTTGATTAACTTTTCATCTGGGATTGTTAATATATTATCTTATATATAAAAATGAATCGCAAAATGTGTTGGTAAGCGCATAACTCGAGAACGGCTGAACCGATTTCGATAATTCTTTTTTTATTATATTCCTTGAAGTACGAGGATGGTTTTTATGTAGAGAAAACGTAAATATGTACCACGGGCGAAGCCGGGGCGGACCGCTAGTATAATATAAAAATTTGTGTGATTTATTAGTAGGTATACTATCTGCACACCTTACTCTTTCAAATAAAGAAATAAGTAATTACTTATGTATTCAAATTCACATTGGCGTCACATTGTACACCAGGTGGGTAACAAACGGGTCTCAATGAAGTAAGCTTCAAATTACGGTCAAGTGTTTAATAGCTGTGTTTTACCTGAAAATAAAACACATATTAAATACTTACCTATATTTGAAGCTTACACTTAACGTCCACCTGTTGTGGATTTCGACTCAATGAAAAAACATCCAGCGCCCGCACATTATCGAGCGCCCCGCCACCTGGTGGAGAGGTGTGCGAGAGAGATAGCATATATACAACGGAAAGAGAGGGCAAAATAGGCGGAAAAAGCTAGGTGCCTTCTCAATGAAGTAAGCTTCAAATATAGGTAAGTATTTAATATGTGTTTTATTTTCAGGTAAAACACAGCTAATATTAGATGAAACTTTTCTATTAAAAACGTAAAAGTTACTTCGAAAAGATGGATGAATTTGTAAAACTCTTTTACTCAAAAACGACTGATCGTTGAAATATAGATATAAACGACTGGAAGGAGTTGAATTAACATAGATTTTTTTTATCCAACTGCGGCTTCACTGCTGAAAATTCTATAAAAACACTTTAAAATCGAAATATTAAAAGATATATTTTATTCTCTTTATATATTAAATATTATAAACGATAAGAAAACAAACCAAAAGGTTAATAGCACTGTTTAAAATGATCACCCACGTTTCATTTGACTCGTTTATTAAGATCAACTCTTGAGACAGACGTGGGCTCCACTTGTAGCTTCAATTTAGTCAATAGCTCTCACAACTCACTTGATTAGAGGTGTTTATTCGTGTGTATCATTTGGCTTATATAAGCCACTTTTCAATGCTTTACTGCGTTGAGAATCAACGCATCTTAAAAGTATTTAATTTGCAATTTTCATGTCAAATTAATTGTTCTTTATTATGATAAGTGTGAATGATATCGACAATTTTTAGGGAGGAAAATGTGATCTCATATAGGTATTGGAATATCAATATATTGTTTAAAAGGTAGAGTATAGAGCGACTCTATGAAAATATATAATCAAAAACATGTTATATAAATTTCAAATGAGATTATAATTTATTTTCCCATTTTTTTATTTATCGAGCATTACATCACTTAAACTAAAACACTTTATTCATGAAATCTGACTTCAACACTTCTTAATAAAATTTCTAAATTAGATACTTATCCTACTCACATTAATCTTTCCTCCTTGGAACGTATAATTAGTATACGGCGGTACTCTCTCCCGCACATACTGCAGGATCTTCGCACCAGATCTCAGGAACTCCACTTTATACAGCAGTTGGGGTGGAACTTGATGAAGACAGCGCAGTGTGGCTGAGCTGCCCCGCGCAACCCAGCTTGGAGCTACCAGCTTCACGTCGACATCTGTTGCTTGACTGGTTCCTATGGCAAGGGGGGTTAAGCATAGTAAAAAGAGAGAAGTAGGCTAACTCGCGAGGCGCAGGGTTGTCACTCGTCACATTGATATTTTAAATAATCGTATAAACAAACACCGAACACTCACAGCAATTGACCAGTACCAGAGTAGGAACCGAGCATACAAACCTTTGTTCGAAAATAACATACTTCTCTCTTTTTACTATGCTCGTGTCAGGTTATAAGGAGAAGGGAATTTGTTTATGACGATAACTCAACACCAACTGGATAGATAGTATTTTTTGTTGTTTCATTTTACGCGAGTTGAATTGTTATGTTGTTACTGTATATTATGTTTAGGATTTTTAATGTATTTTACGCCCCATTTGGTGTTTATAACTTTTATATATTCCGACGTTTTGAATATTCTACAGCGAGTGTGGTCACGGGAAGTCACTCCTCCTACTCTATCAATCAAAAAAAAAAAACATATTTAAGAAATACGAAGCTACGTCTTTACCAAGAGACATTACAATTTTTTTCTACTCGGTTCGAAGCCGGGAAAAGTGGGTATTTGTTAAAAATGTCAGTGTGTGTAAAAATGAGGTGTATACAGACAAAAAATATAGCATTTCAACAATCAAATAGTACTAATACAACTTTATTTGTTTCTAAATCAAATTATTTATATTTATTTTGCTTAGGCTTTTGATTATGAAAAAATAATGAAGTGTTAATAATAAACACGTGGAAACTCATTACACAAATCGCTATTTAATTTATTACAATATCATTACTTCCCGGCGGTGTAATAAAAGATTAGGATCTTCCGTAAGAAAAGTAAAAGTAATTCGGAATGCGTAAGGCGAAGCCCGCTAGTTTTGATTCAAAAAGTTTTGTGGCTCATAATGAAGGTGGAATTTGAAACTAATTCAAGTTCTTAAGGCTTCGAAATCACGAGGATTAGGATGCACACTATAAAGCTGCTTTTCCTCAAACGTTCAAATATTAATTAAATAATAAATAAATAAAAATCGTTTATTTGTTTCATAACACAGTGTACAATTAAAAACTCTGTAATTAAAATTAAGCCTTTAGTATTTACAAGAGTATCTAATATGTTTATAGAATAATGTGCATGTTTCACAGCTTCTTTAAAATTAAAAAAAAACATTCAAATTATTTTATTTTTTATAAATAGATTTTACTTATATTATCAAAGCTTTAATTTGCTTTAATTTCTACACCACATGAAAATGATTCTAAGCGATTCAATAAAATTCAGTTAAAACTATCCACAATTTAGTTCTACATCGAAGTTAGTTCAATAAAACTAACCAAACAATGAACATTGAATTTGATACCAAAACAACTATTTACAAACCATCATTGCATTTGCGAAGCTTTCAAAACTTTTAACTGGAGATAGTATTTTATATTAGTAATTGTTATTGTTAGAATAATTCTTTTGTTCAATTTATATTACGAGTATAAAATACTGAATAACATTGTCAGGAGAAAGAGCAAAAACATTGCCTTTGTTTGTACCTTATAAAAAGTCTAGTCTACGTTATTACTAAGCAAGAATGATAATTTTACTCCTTTTATCGTTATATACTCCTCTTTATTTATTCATTACACGTTCAAAGCTATAACATTATTATATTATACATATTTAAATAGAAATAGAGTGTATTACATACGATAATTACAAAATATATTGCTAAATATAGTAAACATTTATCTGTAATCTAAAATAGATTTGACAGCTTTATAAAAGCTAACTTTAATTGTATTTTTATTGTGTTTCTAAGGTTTCTACTATCCTACCATATTTATGTACTAGATTCTGTATGAATAGACTTTAGTTAAGAATAGTTTAGATAATAATGTAAGCTATCTTCTTATTATCTGGTTACTACGCGAGTGAATCTAGTTATAATAACTAGTTTACTGACGAATCTATATCAATAGTCAATAAAATATGTAATAATTAAGATAATATGGATGTACGCGGTTAAAAATAAATACAGATACTGTACCGCAAAAAACAAATTGGAATGTTTTCATCAATAGTTTTCAATAGTGATCAATTTTTACCGTTAAAGTAAACGGTTGCATTTCATTTGGCTACCATTTTGCAACAGCTGGTACGTTCACCTATTGGCTTTTATTAAAATTTTTGCTCGTAAAAGGTATATGGATTTTTGGGTTAACATTAGGTACGTATGGGAATGATTTCAATATAATTTAGTAGAGTTAGAACGTTTATCTAAAATCTTTGATGTCATTTAATTGTGTCAGTGCGATTATTATTACGATCATTTTGAATATAAGCATTCTTAAAAAAAATTTGGATGCATTGTTAAAGCTTTTGTTTTGTGTGTTCTTATTGCAATTGAAAACTTCAATAGCTCTTATAATTTTATATTCTATTATCTTTCTGTTAATATTAAAACACTACTTCCTAAAATTTATATTACGTACTTGTACATACTAATATCCCAGACTCTAACTTAATAACTTATTCACAAGCGCCATTGAAAATGTCGCCTCAATCGCAAATTAAACCACATTTCACCAAACTATACGCCTGTAATGAGCAAGGGATTCATCATAACAGCATCCCGGGGATAAATTGAAAAAAGTCTCCCAGGTAAAATTGACTTGAAATTGGCTGTTTGTGGAACGAGGTTCTGTGTTTATCAATTTAATTTAAAACCTTTGGGGACGCATTCAATGTCTCCATTGTGTTTGGGATTTTTATTCCCAAGCCGTGGCTAAAGATGAAAGTTCGTCGTTCGTCGAGTCGTCGGTATTCGTAAACGAATCCCTTATATTAGTGAACAATACCTTGCGAATGGAAAACTTTTTTGTGTAAGTAGGTTCTGGATGGATTGAGAGAAAATGAAAATATAAGGTACAAATAAACCTTATTTTTCACTACCTACTTCATTTTACTTTATAGAACGAATAAATTACAAAATTAATTATGTTTATTTGATAGTTAAATCTGTAGCAGGAAAACCATTTTTATATTTTCATTAGGGCCGATTTTTCAATGCTTGGATAAAACTTATCCGTCCAATAAAGTATTACACGATAGTATTAAAATGTCACGTAAACTGTCAAATACGGGCAATTAGAATACGTTTTTAAAATGGTAGTTTAATATATTAAAATATAAATAACAAGCAAAGTAAGCTCTAGGTAACTTTGTTTTTTTTTGTGATATTCTAAAACCATATATTTAAAAGTAATTTGCATTTGTATTTGTACATAATATTTTGTATACGTTTAATATTTGTAGGTTACGTTATTATTACGTTACACACGATATCACGAGTTGTCGAATAATAATATGTTGTAAAAACTACATGAAAATTGAAGTATGCATTTTAATATTGTCGAAGTTTTGCTGTATACAGTTGTTTTAAATGAATTAAAGATACCGATATTTGTATGTAAAAATAATAATAATATCGAACCATCAATTATTTATCAACTTTGACACAAAACATTCGCAAAAATGTAGAATGACCTTTTAGAAAATTATTAAGACTTATAAGATGTAGACTTCACTATAAATTAATATTACAAAAAAGAAACAAATTTATGTATTTACGATACGATAAAAATACAGAGTTAACAACTATTGTATAAAACGTTTATAAGTACATTTCACTATCTACAAGTTTTATCCATGCAAATTTCGTAATATCAACGTATACGTCACATCACATCATTTCACGTCCGGTAGGTGTCCGCTACGCTTCACGAGTCGACAATAGAGAACGGCCGGAAGACGTTACTATAAATACACAACTACGTCGGAGGATGTGACTATAAATACGAGCGGTTTTCAGATAAGCTTTATAAGGATTACTCGTGTTGAAAAAGCGGGAAAGTGCTTATAATATACCTACACAACAATAAAATTCAGGTAAGCGAATGATTGGCGTTTTGTTTTGTATATGGTATAGTGGTTATTACGAACCTATTGACCACGAACGATTGGAAAGGGGACTGTAAAAATAAACACAGTTAATCCTTTATTTTAACTGTTTATAACGCCTGCAGTGTAGTCTTTTTATAAAAAGCTCGAACAACATCATACTAATATTATAAATGCGAAAGTAACTCTGTCGTCTGTTACTCAATCACGCCCAAACTACTGAACCAATTTGCATGAAATTTGGTATGGAGAACCGTCAAATCAAAAATTTTTATCCTTGTTACCTCTGTAAGCTACCACAATCGAGAGTTTCGTACATGAAATTATTGGGCATCTCATCAAAATAAAGCTACTCACGAAAAATTAGCTTGATAGTAATCACTTGCAAAAAGGGGCGATGGATCCCGGACTATTAGAGCAGGCTCCAAGGAGACGTTCGTTTGCAAAAATCGCGGACCTAAATCTGACTTCTGATATATAT
>CAJQZN010030261.1:0-10825 GCA_907164685.1 Colias eurytheme | reverse complement strand
AAGTGATGTAGGCGGTGTCATCTCCATATTAATATTATCTCAATGATTTATTAGGGGTTTTCTGGCTTTGTCCTTCGCTTGTATGGGAGCCGGTAAAAAGCGAAGATTGAATTATGTACTGCTACTGCTATAGCAAGTTGAGATACTTGTACGTGTGATTTTCACATTGTATCTTAAAAATTGTTTTATAAAAATGTATATGTAACTTGTCAAACATACCAAAACATGTACAATACAACCAGCAAAAAGCAAGAAAATATTTTGTATTTTAGGCTGTTTTTCTATGTATTTACACATGAATAACATGAAAATGTATATGCAGGTCTAAAATAATTGTATGCAGATCTAAATAACATAATATCCAACAAGAATTTACTATTGAACAATTCTAGATCCCGACTTTCACAAACACAATATATGAGTGACGTAAGCACATACTTTACATCATCCACAGATAAACGCAAAACGTCATGGAAGACATAAAGCCGCATCCACACGTAACTCAGCACATAAAGCTGCATCCACACGACACAGCACATAAAGGTGCGTCCATACGTAGCAGCGAATAAAGGTGCTCCAACGCGCATAAAGCTGCGTCCACACGTTACAACACATAAAGGCGGGTGCACACCGCGCGATGATTTACCGCCCTGTGCCCGTCGATAGCCAGATACGGATTTGTCATGCAACTGTTTATGCGGCGCGTGTGACTTTCGTATTTACTAATTTGATTTACGTTTTGTTAATGCTCATTTGTTTTGTGTTCAGGTTTGTTTTGTGATGTGTTATAGTTAGCAATAGTAGGGTAACGGCACCAGTGGTCAGCCTCATAACAGCTTTTTGAAGTTTTGACAATTGCCATTTCTACAACAATCGTCGAATAAAAAAACGTACAACATGTATGGATTTATTGTTTATTGTAGTTTCGAATCAGCGTTTATCAAAAACAATAATTCTCTTAGTAAAATATATAATTAATTTTAAACAAAAAATGGCCCAGTGTCCCAGTGAACAGCCTCTAAGAACCAATAAACAGCCTTGTTGAACCCAGTGTTCAGCCTTTAGTAAGTATAACTAATTATGAGATCAAAATAAACAATGTTATATCAAAATCAACTATATTAATCACATTTTTATATCAACGATTCACTTAGCACAAAAAATATATATATCGCACATAATACAAATATTATTTTAAACATACTATTACAATCTCTTTGTGTTTTCTTATTTTCTAGGTACTTCTTATTATTTATCATAAAAACAGCAATAATTCTTTTTAAAGAAATCAGCGATATTAGTTTATAATATTATTGATGTATCTATAATCCACAATATATATAATTATAATCAACCACAGGAGGATCTCTTTCGGAGGATTTCTCTGGAGGATACTGTTGTCTTGGCGGCATTTTTAGCTAGAAAAAAGGGAACAATAATAACTTTTGGATATGAATACACATAATACAATTTTTTCAGGTAAAACTTAACTAACATGAAGTATTACTTATAGATTTAAACACAAACATTTGAATTTATACTTCAAATATTATTTCAATAACATCGTGGCTGAATACTGGATCATTGAGACCACAGATTGAGACCCAGTGGTCAGCCGCTTGAAAAAAATATTTTGAAATGCGGCTGACCACTGGGTTTTCTAACAATTAGGAATAATCCCAGTAATCAGCCCCAGGGGCTGTCCATTGGATCTTTCATAAAAAATCAGTATCCAATGGTCAGCCCCTCAAATTTTTAAGTAAAAAAACAATATTTTTTATCAAATTTCACAAAATTAAATGCTCTAAGTAATCTATAAAGTTATTATCTATAAAACACAATCACATTTCATACTAAAATATGTTGTTTCTCACCTTTTAAAAGAGCACCACATGAAACAAAAAATATTGCAGACATGACACTTCTGCTCTTGTCGGCGGACAGCACCTGTACGAACGTGTTTACTTCTCTCCCCTGACCCCCTGCTGCTCCTATCGCGTGATGCATGAACCAATAACGAAACAGAGCTTCTATTAAGGTGCGCGTGATTTGGTTATTTTGATTACAGCGATGTTTATGGCCAATAAACAACGCAATAGGCTGATCACTGGTGCCTGGCTGACCACTGGTGCCGTTACCCTATTTAACTGAGACGCAGTTTATTGAGAACAATTTATAAACATGAGTTTTTACTATCGCTTATTGTGAAACATCAATAAGACCGATAACCTCGTATTTGACATTATCATCAAAACATCTCATTGAAAGTGATTATCTATTTAAAGAGTAATTTTACATAAGAAGCTAGATAAAGTCCCATTGCTTATCTTAATTCCATGTAAACGACTACGTCATAACTCCTCACCGTAGTGTTCCATTTTCGAATTACAAAACCGCGCTTTCTCATCAAGATCGCACGTTCGAAATTTAAAATCATCCACAGATAACAAAACTCGATTGCAATCATTCGAGCACATCGATTACTCGCTAGCTCGGAATCGATTATTATTCGCTGGAGGCGCTAATCAATGCTCTGGCAAATTTATGTGAGCTGTTCCTTTGCAATCATTAACACCTTTTATTATTCCGTGTCAATATTTTCACGATTCCACGCAACGTCAAGGTTTTTAATGATGAATTAAAATAAAATACACGTTTTTATCTCTAGGGTGGTCAAAGGATACATTTGTTAATGAAATTTATTGGTGTTATTGTGCCGCTGTCTACTTTTGGTGGGCTTTTGTAATTCATCCGAGTTTCTCGATTTATGTGACAGTTTCTCTTTGTAATGTACCGTAAGTTTCTAATAGAGAATATACGAACATTCTTTACAATATCATATAATAAAACGAACCAATCGGTTGCATTATTTTCATGCCTTTCGATATAGAATTTCGAATGACTAATTACTCAGGTGTCTTAACAATTAGTTACACATTCAATTAAGACCACCTAGACCTACGAAATATCTTCGTAAGCATTCAACCCAAACGATTATTCCAAATACCAAAATCCCAACTAACTAGGACCAGTAAAAACCGCCCCAAACCAGAACATGTACAGTACACATGTACCCAACACCTAGCGATGTCTTGTAGCCCCGCGGAGCCCGTGTCGGCGCCCTGGGCAGGGCGGAGCGCCCGCCCACGCACGTGACCCCCACGTGACCTCTTGTGACGGGACCTTGTAATTGTAGGTTTGAATGACTAGACCGTTATAGTTTGGAACCACTGTGATGTGTAGAATGAAGTCACGTGACTTTTGACTTGTTAGATAGCGTGGTTGATGGGAAATTTTTTAAATATAGGTTGGAATGACTTAAGGAAGTCATTATAGCATGAAAATAACACTGTGATATAAAGAAAAAAGAAGAGGGGCTTGTTAGATGGCGTTGTTTGACGGGACCTTGTACAGTTGTAGCTTTGAAAAACTAGAAAGACCATGAACACTCTGATGATGTAAAAAGACAGACAAGCTTGCAACTTGCGTATGTATCTATGTAAAGGAACATGAAGTCACGTGACCTCTGGTAACTTGATGATATGGTCTTTGAAAGGACCTTGTATAATTGCACGTTACAATGACTACATGCAAACAGATGGACAAGCTAATGGTATGGGAAGTGCTATGTAACATTAGCACACACTAAAGTTAAAAAGATTAGATAGAAAGGGATAAGCAAGCTTTACAGTCTGTGTTTAACACCATACTGGGAAGACTCGTGTGGCAGATCTTGAAGACGTAAACAGACAGACAACTTTGCAATTTGTGCATGTATAAGTTTAAAGGAAATGACGTCACTTAACCTATGTTAAATACATGTTAGGTGGGATAGTGTTTGAATTAGCTAAAGTTATTGCCGATTTGAATAGCTAAAACTAAGGATAGTGATAACTTGCTTATAGAAAGTCTGTTTAATAGAAAAATATTAATTATATTGTAGACAAGACGTTTTTTTTAATCTATGATTATAGTCGTAGATAACCAAACTGCATTAGAATAAATAACAATCGATAAAACAAATTAAATTGTGTAATCATCTCTCAAAAAACCGAACAAAGGGTTAATTGCGATTCAAACATAATAATTATAGAAATGTACAAAACGAGGGCGAGATAGTTTACATTATTTGCAAACACAAATTGCTATAATCAGATCAGCACCATGGAAGTAACCCCAAGCCCCCAATTACAAAGCACGAGCCCAAAAGATGCTTTTTCTAATCTTCCCACGCGCTTTGTGCGCTCGTAATTATACGTTCAGCGCGGTAATAACACATCGTTTCAATAAAATTGTATATCATTCAGTTTCTTTCCCCGTGAACGCTGATTAGACCCGCCATTTTGTAGGCGGGCACGGCCGGCGGCGGTTTCGTTCCATTTTCGAAAAAACACTAATCGCCAAATCGAGCACGCGCGCGTTTCCGAACGTGTGTTTTTCAAATTGGGAACATCCTTTCCCGCTATTATTGGGCGGGATTTGACTACTGTCATATTTGACAGATGTGATTGACGCTCATAATGCTCAAGTGCAAGCTTGCGAGTAAGAAACGTATTTATTGAGGACGCGTTCGATGTCGCACGCTCATAGACGATTTGGGAGTCACGTCTCCTCGTTTTAAGGTGTATTTTCCGTTCGAGGCGTTTCGGTAATATTAATTACAGGCTGCCTCGTGGGGCAGATGAGTGCATATTGAAACGTCAAAAATCTGTGTTTCTTTTACTTCTCATTTTCGGTTCGTTCCAATATCCTTCACGTCACGCGCGGGATAGACAACGTCGCTGGGCAGCGTAGTTTTTGGTGAGATGAAATGAATCTGCCTATTTTACAGGAAGTAGCGAAATTGGAAATTCCCATTTCTTTTTCGGCCACCGTTTGAGCGATATTAGTTTCTGTCATTGGTGTTTCTTGCAAAAAATTCATCGAGGGTTGACAGTTCGGATGATTGTAATTTTGCTGGTGTGCTAAAAATATCTCTGTGCCGTTTGTTTGAGAAAACCCAAGAATATGTAAGAATATAAATACTTAGATGAAGGTACGTTAAAATATTGACACACGGAATGAATTGCTAATTATAGAACCACGTTGATACACAAAAGGCTGTAAAGCTATAGCGTATCATGCATTATTAATGCGAAGGTACATAATTTCATAGACAGACATATACTTTCTGGCAACAAAACGAATTGGTAAGGTACAGCGCTTCCAAAACAGCCACACGTAAAAACGCAACACGACGTCAGTTTTCCATAAAATACATATTAATACAATCCCTGATATAACCGCGAACGTTCAGCCAAAAGTTTAATCCAAGAAACGGGGATCATTCATATTCATAGTGGCGGAAGAGGCTTTCACGAAAATGGCTGACTAGGAAATGCATGAATATTAACACGGACCAGGGAACCATAACTATATTAGAGATGCCGGAGCACTGCATGCCAGTAGGGGCACGTTTGAAGTTGCGCCGAGAAATTTGACATTTTGACAGGTCGACGGCGGCCGCCTTGCTACCTCCTGCGCCCCCTGCCTCCCTGGTACTCCCTGTTCGTCTGACTTGTGAATTGTTAATGCATCGGTAATTGATATTATAATTTTGGCCGTTTTACTTAATGGCGGCTTTTAGGGTGTCATGTGATCCTATTGGAGTATGTGCAATTTGATATGTTGTCTTTGTTTCTGAGGCTATTTGCAGGTGCGGTGTTTGCGGGGCTTTATTACTTGAACCCAGCATTTATTATCAGTTCAATTGTTATTTTGATCCTAAAGTCAACAAAAAATTGTAAATAATTTACATTAACATGTCTTTTCTTTATTTCATAACAAAGTCTATAGAACTCTATTTTATCGTATTAAAAAGTCATCAAAATAAACCGAGTTTCAACAAACGGAACCATTTGTTACACAAAACTATTTTAACACTTAAAACAAGATATATCGCGCCAAAAAAGCCAAACTTCCAAACGACATCTGTGGACACGATTAACTAATCAAAAGTCCGCCCAAAAAGCGGCTACAGCGCTATCAATCTAACATGACGTCTAAAGGAAGAAAAAACCGGTGTAAGATTAAAAGCGCTATTCCTGGCTGGATCGTTTTAAAAGTAAAATTGACACGCGTTATAGGTAGTTACATAGAAACTGGCTTAAATTGAATTTTATTTTATGAGTTTAAGTTTTAAATTCCAGTATGGAAAATGTTTGAATTTGGAATGGAACATACGATACATTTTGAATTTGGAAATGATATTTAAATACGAGAATTTGTTGCTCATTTCATTTCAAAAATATACTTGAAAACATAATTTCCTTAATTCTTTCCCCCACATTTACTAAATTTAATCGGCAAACATTTCGTAAATTTTACAAGATGGTAGATCATGACAGAATCTTCAAAGTACGTGAATTCAAAGTGAATATAATCAAAGTGTTTCGTGTGATTAGGCGGTTAACGTGCCGTCGCTGGCGGCCATACTTTGTTCTCTTTTGAGGGTAGCTTTAGATAACATGACAGACTATTTTACCTTTTGCCTTATGGTATACCATAAGGCAAAAGGTAAAATATATGTGTCACTTGTGAATAAATGCTTTGTGACTAAAAATATATGTATACTAGGTGAGCCCGCGGGTTATCTTATGTAGGTGGACAAAGAAATAAACGGGTAATATGTTTTCCAAAATCTATTAGTTTTTTCATTTACCTAAATTCTTGTGTGAAAAATGACTTTTTCGCATCAAAAAGCGGATTTATATATACAGGGTGTCCCAAAAAGTAGTGATATACTGAAGCTGGGAGGTAGAGGACTTAGAGGGCTATCCGAATCACCCCCATGTGTGTTATGCGATTTTTCGTATTTTCGGAGTTATTACATCTTTTTCAATTTTTCATCTATCGCCGAGTACGATGAGATTTTTATTTATGGTGACGTGAATTATTGCGCTAGATGCTTGATTTTTTTTGTGTGCTAAGCTGAAAGATAGGCCAATTCAGTATGGTAACATTTACTATCGTTAGATCTTCGAATGGAATAAAAAAAAGAATCAAATGCCAAGAAAGATAAAATTGCCCAGTATGTTCATAACTTCAAGGGCCCATAAAAAAATAAAATCACAAAAAAAAGGTTTTCCATTTGGCTTTTAAAAACTTGCTCTATCGATCAGGTAGCTACCCTAAAAATTTCATTTTATTATTCTGAAGGCTTCAATCGAAAAATTGAAATCTAAATGTGGTAAGTGCAAAATTTTTATTAACATGATGATCATTAAAACCAATAAATAGGTGTTTAATTACCAGAATTTTTTTAAAATAGCCCCGCTGTTGCTCAATGCAAGTGCGACATCACCGTAAAAAGTTGTCTTTTTAATGTCTGAATGCTCTTTTATCATTTTTAATGGTTTCTTCTGCTACTCTGAATTTCCGGGTTATTTCGTCTAAATTGTGGCAGTCTCTTGTCTTTGTAGTATCCCCACGGAAAAAATTCAATAGGGTTTATGTGCGGAGACCGTGGAGGCCAGGCTTAAGGGCAAAAATACCCTGAAAGATGGATTGGTCGTTGCAACCTGCGCATGCGCCGGTGACGCCTGCTTTAAAGCCTGGCCTCCACGGTCCCTCGACCTAAACCCCATTGATTTGTTTCAATGGGGATACTAAAAAGACCTCGGCTACTTGAGAGAATGCCACAATTTGGACGAAATAACCCGGAAATTCATAGTAGCAGAAGAAACCATTAAAAATGATAAAAAAGCATTCAGACATTTAAAAGACAACTTTTTACGGTGATGTCGCACTTGCATTGAGCAACAGCGGGGCTATTTAAAAGAAATTCTGTTAATTAAACACCTATTTATTGGTTTTAATGACCATCATGTTAATAAAAATTTTGCACTTACCACATTTAGATTTCAATTTTTCAATTGAAGCCTTCAGAATAATAAAATGAAATTTTTAGGGTAGCTACCTGATCGATAGAGCAAGTTTTTAAAAGCCAAATGGAAAACCTTTTTTATGTGATTTTATTTTTTTATGGGCCCTTGAAGTTATGAACATACTGGGTAATTTTATCTTTCTTGGCATTTAATTCTTTTTTTTATTCCATTCGAAGATCTAACGATAGTAAATGTTACCATACTGAATTGGCCTATCTTTCAGCTTAGCACACAAAAAAAATCAAGCATCTAGCGCAATAATTCACGTCACCATCAATAAAAATCTCATCGTACTCGGCGATAGATGAAAAATTGAAAAAATTGTAATAACTCCGAAAATACGAAAAATCGCATAACACACATGGGGGTGATTCGGATAGCCCTCTTGGTCCTCTATCTCCCAGCTTCCGTTCATCACTACTTTTTGGGACACCCTGTATTTATATGTACTATGATGTTACTTATGTATTTTGTAAAATTAAATTGTAAAACTGACATGATTTAAAAGAGCAACTATGGAGTTTTTTGCCGGTTCTTCTCCGTAGATACTGCCTTCCGAATCGGTGGTAAATGTTAAAAATATGTAATGAGGTTTCAAATGTGCTTCTATAAGAAGTCTAATTGAATAAATAAACACACGACGAACCGAAACAGGTAATCCCAGCTTTGTATCTGAAAATTTCAACTATCTAGAAACCATTATTTTTTCCTATTTCCGTTTCCTCAATACTTTTTTCAACAACCTAATACATAGTTGATTAAGGGCCGATTTTTCAATCCTTGGATAAAACTTATTCGTCGAATAATGTATAAAACTACCATTTTAAAAACGTATTCTAATTGCCCGTATTTGACAGTTTACGTGACATTTTAATATTATCGTGTAATATTTTATTGGTCGGGTAAGTTTTTTCCAAGCATTGAAAAATCGGCCTTAACATTAGTAATTTAATAAATCTACCAAATTTCACACAAAGTAATCACACACGACGTACCGAAGCAGTCAACCCTTAACAAATGGCTACCAGTACATTATAATTGCAATGACCAATATTCCCAATAAGCCAGTACATTGCAGCAACATCGCTACAATGATGAGTCCAATCAGAAGACAATGCCTTCCGAGTTTCAGCTAACAATAGAGGTGCAAGTTATAAGCTGTAGCTTCGTCTATACATCGTGTAGTGTTTCAAAATTGGTTTAGTAGTTCGTGAGATAAGTCGGTACAATGAATGTAACAAAACGTTTATCAAAAGTATGTAATGTACTAGCTTTACGCACGCAGCTTCACCCGCTTTGTAGAAAACTTAACAAATGATATACTAAAACCTTAAGAAACACTCTATCTATTAAAAAATAATCCGTTGCGTAGTTTTATAGATTTATGCATAGATAAGGACGAAAAAACGATAAAAAAGTGAATATGATTTTAACACGGTTTTATTTGCTTCAACGTAACGTTAAAATAAAATTACCGAATTGGTCGAGACGTCCTCGAGTTTGCGCTTAGCAACACAATTGGCGATTTTTAATTATATAGAAGATAGATAGGTGTAGATAGTGATAATGACTCGCTACATCTCATCACTTGCGGCCAAGTATCTCCCATTCCGATAGTCCTGTCACAGAGTGACGGAGTGCGCCAGTTATCGCTTCCATTGTGCATTGTCTGGTTATATACTTTTACTAATTACGTGTGCATACAGTTGGGTGTTAGAAGGATATTGTCGCTATGAAATAGAGTTTGATACCAGAAGAAAAATCAGACTAATATTATAAATGCGAGTTTGTGAATATGTTTGTTACTCTTTCACGCGAATACTACTGAACCGATTGCAGTGAAATTTGGTATGTAGGTAGCTGAAGACCCACATAGGATAGTTTATCCCGCGGAAAATGCAGGCGAAAAGCTAGTGTTATTTTAAAAGAAAAAGAGTTTCTATGGAAGTGTCCAATACTTTATGGGTAAGGTTGTAGATTACTTTTGTTGTTTTCTGTTATGTAAAATTAGAGGTACTAACTGCGCCTCACGGTTTTACCTGCATCACTCCGCTCCAATTGGTCCTAATGTGATGTTATATACCCAATAGCGTTCCTCGATAAATTGGCTATCTACAACTGAAATCATTTTTCAAATCGGAACAATAGTTTTCGAGATTTACACGTTCAAAGAAACAAACAAACTCTTCAACTTTATGAATTAGTACCTACCTATTAAGATATAAATTGGTTGATTCGTTAAGATTCAAGTAATTTGTTGTTCCACATCGATAAATTGACACTACACTTCTAATAATACATCTACAGAATAAACCTAATGCTTTATAAGTCTTCAATTTAAAGTCTAGAATGCCCTTCGTGTAGACAATAGTTTAAAGATAAAACCCTGACTTGCGATTGGCCAGTCGCCAGCCGTCTGGCTTTTGATTGGCTGGTGAAAGTACGTATGGGACCTGGATAGAATACTAATTTATTAAGTAATTAATTGTATATAGAGCTTGTGACAAAGAAAAAAAGCTGTATAGAAGTCCATGTCGATTGGTGTGTAATGGTTCGTCATACATATATGGATGATTATCACAGTGAAAATCATTATATATGTAATACCTACTCTTTTATTTGTATTTTACTAATTATTAATACCACCTATTTATGTTGTATTTTTATACATACTATTATTTACTTAATATGTATTTCACTGCAAACTGTTATATTATTGTATAATTAACAAGAGCCCATAATTTTTATTTAAGTACCACCAGATCAGTCTGTTTTTCCTACCAAGAAAAATGCCAAAAAGTTCCTATTTTATAGATTTAAAATACTATATTATACCTATAATATAACAAAACGGAAGATTCCCAGGAGAAAGTCTTGTAAATCAAAGCTGATCGTTTCAC
>CAJQZN010030260.1:0-10895 GCA_907164685.1 Colias eurytheme | reverse complement strand
AATAGAACGAAGATCGGCATTCATGATACTGACAGCATTGGGTAGTTATATTCTGAGTTGGTGTAGTATTCATCACACTGTGGTCATTTTTTCATGGTAATTTTGAGATAAAATCAACGCAATATCACGTCTACGCCTTGTTTTCTACTGACATAAAAAGCCAGTAAAGTCGATTAACATTTCTTGCAAGCTGCAAACTTTAATAAAAGTGTTTTATTTTATTTTTACACAAGTATCCGCTGTAAGTCGCCTTTTCAAAAGGTTTAATCAGTTTTATTGCTTGTTAAACGCTCACACTTTTAAAAATTAAATCCATTGAAAGATAAAAAGCACGACTCAGTTCGAAGCTGAATGATACTGGAGAAATGTTCAATTACTGTTATTTTATTTATTTATAATATTGTCGTCATAATAATTATATAGGTTATATAATATTATGACTTATAAGGTTTCTCTTTTATTTTAGAAATAGACTAACACAAACATTTTGTGAATACGGATTTATGGATAGTTTTTGGAACCAAAATAAATATTACCAAAATTTTGGAAAAGGAATGCACTCTTTAAATGTAGTAACGGACCATAGATGATTAATTTTAAACACTACTTAATACGCAATCTTTTTCCCTCAACAAAATACATAAAAAGAAAAACTAAATAGGAAGAAAACAGAGTGATCAGAAACGCGATCCACATTATTTACTATTCTCTTAACCTAATGTATGTTTTCGAAACTATTGTCATAACAAATAGTCGTAATCTCTAAACATGCTTTACAAATGGGTCGTATGTGCACGTGGCCTAAATAAATACTCTTCTATACACATTCATCAAGTTGGCGTAATCCTATCTCGACTTCCTTTTGGGTCAAAGCTCTAATCCGTTCTTACCCGATTAAAATTATCGAAGAAAAATAGATCTTTGTTTTGAAGTTCACGAGACTTAAGATTGGTTTGTTGTTTCAGTGAAAAAGGTTCGTAAACTTTTCTTTGTGATGAAAAATGTATTCTGTAGAGGTATAATGAGATCAAATACGGCATACGGAAGCTCTTCGGATTCGGTTCGGATTATTGCCGTTGCGTCCTGAACTCGAATCTGGGAGGTAATTATTACTAGTCGTGATAGTCCCAAAGTGATAATCTGGAGGCAATTTCCTAAGTAGGCAATTTGGTTTCATGAATAGTTCTCAGTCGCCCCTGGCGTTGGGGTCGGTGATTACTGATTAGTTTCGGAGCCTACGGTCACATCGCTCTACATTACGTGCTAACTACCGACCTGTCATGAAGATGGATGGTTTACAAAACGGATGGTGGCCTAACACATCGTGCGAACACTTTTCATATGGTGTCATTGACTCCTTAGTTAATGTTTCGTATTTGCTGGACAGGAATGGCTGCACTATAGTGCATTGGGTGAAAAATTACAGTTATTTGGGCAATGCCTTGGATTTGAAAATACTAGTCGATGATAAGAATTGTGTACTTTGTTATATGGTACCTATAAATAAATAAGTAAATTTTTAATTGCTTACTAAAACTTTACTGACTTCTTATATCCATCAAAATATCCATTTTTATAAAAAAATGTATGCGTGTACTAGAGTACACACGTAAGAAGTGAAACTTCTTTATGACCTTAAAAATGTCACGAGTATGGCGTAACGCAAAAATGTCACGCGTACGGCGTAAAGCAAAAATGTCACGCGTACGGCGTAACACAAAAATGTTACACTAAATTTTTGTCCAACCCCGATAAAGAAGTTTCACTTCAAAAAATATTAAATATTAATAATGTTGTTTGATGTAAGTAATAGAAATTCAAACGTATATAACCACAACGAAAAATAAACCCCAGTTATGAATACGCTACAAAAACTTATCGAAAAAATCTGAAATCGGTCTCTTTGAAATGGAATTGAAATCCAATTTAGGATCTTTCCTGTAACTGACGTTAAAGTTCAACCTTAATCAAGAGATCGTTAAATGATCAAAAGTATGTGGTAACCGACCACTTCGGCACGTACTACGCTGTATGGAGGGTTTTCATACCCACTTTATCAAATTACTTGAGTGAATACGGAATATACGTAAATTTAGAATTTCAGTCCAATTATTTAGTATTTACTTATGTATGCTTGTTTGAGTATAGCTTAGGTTTATTTATAGATAACATATTCCCTAAGTAAAACAAATAATTGCTTGGACAAACTACACAAAATTAAGAACGTTTTAAACATAGTCAGTCGTACACGGTAGTAGAAATTGTAAACAGCTTTAGCGTAGGTGAATAAATATAAATGGTTTAGCAACTAGCTTATCTGCAAAAGGATAAAGATGTTTAAATCTACCCCTCTTGTCGGGAACAGTTAACCCTTATAATTTTATAACTTGCGGGCTTGTAACATTTTCAGAAAAATTGCTTTAATTTGGGTAAATAAAATGACGGTAACGAGAGATTGGAGCCAAATAATTCAATTATAAATAAGCTTATAATAATTAATTAACTTTAATCTAAATGATAAATCCATACTTTATATAAATGCGAAAGTAACTCTGTCTGTCTGTCTGTTACTCAATCACGCCTGAACTACTGAACCAATTTGCATGAAATTTGGTATAGATATATTTTGATACCCGAGAAAGGACATAGGATAGGTTTTATCCCGGAAATCTTACGGGCTGCTATAAGAGGAAGATCGTTTGTTAAAATTTATGGTTAATGGAATTACTCCACGTAAAGGCAATTTGTTAGATTTTCTTTACCAATGGATTTAAAGATTACGAATGTGAATAAGAAAAAGAAATTGAAAGAAAAAAGCATAGGAAATCACGTTTTTCCTCGTAGTCTTTGCAAATTTATATTCTTGGTACTAATGACTTCATAAATTGATTGAACCATTATTAATGTATCGTTAGACCGTTTCATTTACTTCTGCCTTAATTCAGTTTTATTACGGCCTAATGATGGAATATTACGCTTATTTTTGGCGTAAATAATAAAGTTAAAATCGAAATTTCATTTTGATGAAACGTATTCCTTTGTTTTCACTAGAACTGGTTCAGTGTTAACCGAGAACGAGTTTGTTAACGTCGTAGTTTTGCGAAATGAAATACAAATCGTATTTCAGGTGCAGATGCTTCAGAATGATTGAAAAACAACGATGCCATATTGTGCACGTAAAAATAATAAAATTATACGTATATTATTTGAATAGCGCCGTAAAGCGATGGATGTGGATGAATCCATCAAATGGAAAGCTTTTAACATTATTGACGATATTCAATTTTATAAATGTACGTTAACCAATATTGAGAAAGATAGGTACTTAATTTACTTTAATATTACGCATGACTTTATGGCTTTTATAAAATAACGTAGTACTAACATTGTAAGTAATAACTAAGCCTTTATCATGAAGAACACAATGTGGTATATTGTAATATTTGAGTTTATACAGCTAATAGGATTACAACATCCTATTGTATAAGAATAGAGAGGAATTAGTTGCCTCTCGGATATAATATAGGATGGATTAGCTCTAATGATTTCAAGGTACAAAGATAAATGTAAAAATACTACTATACGTGAAGATTTTTATCATTGTAATATAGTAGAGACACGTAGAGATAAGTGATTTTCAAATATATATCTGACATAAAGAAAATGCATTACCGGTATTAATTCAAAGATTTTACAAATGGTTTCATCGAATATTGCAAACCATCAAATATGTATCAGGCATTCAAACAGCAATGCACGCAACCATTCCCAACAATTTGTGTATTGAAGCATAGGTAATGCCCATTGCAATGCAGCATTTAAAATATTTTTAAGAGCGCAACATTAAATAATTCTTCAAAATTCACAGCTTCTACTTTGAGAATTGAAAAGTCCCCATTGTTTACTAAAGCTCTAATTGTTTTTAATAATATATTTTCTTCTACTAAGAGAACAAACTAACAAAATATTACCAGCATTTAAAATGCCCTCTCTCGACTCTCTCTTATTTTCATTCAACTCACTCTTCAAAAGGGTCAGCATATTGCAATTTATTTGAACTATTCCTCCACGAGTTAACCCTCGTTTGAATTGAAATACGTATAAGATATTCTAATAAGATAGACAGTTCAACCACAAAATAGTAATGAACCTCGCTATTCTGTGGCCGCACGCTTTAATTCACATTTAATGCAATAAGCACTGTCAGAACATGGCTTAATGGACGATGCATACAAGGAACACGTCCCAGTAATATATTGAATTAGATCAGTTATATAAGCATCGGCTTAAATAAATATAAAGAGTCGAATTCTAATCCATATACCTTCCTCATCAATCACGTCTTTGTTTTTGTTTCCTTAAAAATATTCATGAATCCATTTTCAAGATAAAATATCTAATTTTTTACACACCAGGCAAGAGAAGCAGTTGTGAGACAAGATTATAAAAAGTATGGTTCCCAGACTTAATGCAATAAAGTAATTAATTTCCCAATATTTAATTTCCCATCATTCAAATAAACAAACATTGTTACCCTTACTTCATCGTGTTAGATCTAAGAAACCTCATAATCAATAGAACCAACGTATAAATATGCCATCGGACGTTGAACTCTACAAACGAAATACGAATAGTTTGTCGACTTCACAAATGGCAGTGTGTTTTAAATATTCACGCGGGCACGGAAAGTACTCCGCTTGTATCGATCTATAAAATTGTATGTGACTGTTCGAGGTTCCGATATTTTCATTCAATGAAGCGACCGTGGTCTGTTTTATGTGTATTTTGGTACTTGACTAGCTGAATATTTTAATCACTCATGAATTGGCTGATGGACTGAGTTCCCTAAAGGGTACGTGGTTACGTGGTTCTTACATTAAATACTGGAGTTATTTATGTATCTCTCTACGGATTATTTGTTTAGACATCATACTTCATAGGTGAACATGAAGGTATCTGTATATTTAGGGGTTCATAATTTATGGAGAATATTTTTTGAAAGTAATGTACCTACTAGTGGAGGACATACGAACATTACGGAAACGGTTAAGGAAGAACAGAAAAGAATGAAGAGAATATGTAGAGCGCTATGCCCTGTGTTTACCGAGTCACGTAAGATTTCTTACCAAGGGTAATATATATTAGATAACATTTTTATAAGAAAACTTTCTTCTCTAGAAAGTCATAATTTATAGGATACCTTAGAAGTTTTCGTTCATTGACGAACTTACGATAGGGAACAGTGCTATTACCTCTTTAAATGCGAGTAATTTAACTAATTTTATTATAAAGTCTGGACACATAGAGGTGCACGGGAAATAGTAAACCGTATTGTTGATTGTGAAATAAATAAAAAAAACAACTAAACAAAATACGTTCAATGTAATATCTATAGCACAGCTTTTAATAATAGTTAGGTGCCTACGTTTATATGAGTTATAGTTTGGATTGTGCAGTTTATATGTTTTTCTACTAGGTAATAAATACACATAATTCCTACCAATGTTTAGTGATGTCAAGTTTTATGCGTATGTTTACGTGTACACACAACATCGTATCAATTTGATGACAATTTAGGGAGCCGGATATTATATTATTGGAGAAATTTGCTTCTGTGGAAATGTAATATAATATGTCTGATATAATAATAAATATCGTTTGATTTGATGGTGTTTCATATTACAACATTACCAAATACATATAATGTTCGTTTCCCGTTTGTAACTATATAGAGACATAGCATTAAAATAGGTAAAGTTACAAAAATAATCACATAGATGGGTAATTAAAGCAAATAACATTAAAAAATACGTAAATAGAAAAGCGTTTAAGGAACTAATTGCTACCACATTTGGTATTTAATCACAAACGTTTGGAACGAGCAATCAGACGTTAACACTGATAGCCTTTTAAAATATAAATGTTTAACCTACAAAACTTACGATGTCGATCAGAAATTCTCTTTTTCAGTAAAAAATATTGACACGAGCTTTTACAATTAACATGTTATGTTTTTATTTAAATTATTCGTGTATTTGATATTTTATAAGTGTATTCTTTGTGCATTGTATTTAATCTCTTTGAAGTCAGTTGCAGTAAATAATGTTTGTACGAATCAACGTTTATGAATTCGAATATATAGTTATTTTTTACACAGTATTATTCCAAAGGACGAGACATAAAATTCAATTGTAAAATATGTCTATTACGGAAGATATCAACAGTTTTGTAACTTGATGACGAGAAACCTACAATAGAACTTGCGTTACAGAATACCTTGCGTTTATAATATAATACGCCTGTATATCATCATCACTACATAGTATAAAACAAAGTCGCTTTCTCTGTCCCTTTGTACGCTTAAATCTTTGAAACTTCGCAACGGACTTTGATGCGGTTTTTTTTAATAGATAGAGCGATTCAAGAGGAAGGTTTATATGTATAATAACATCCATTAAATAGTGGAGAAGTACTGTTATTTTTGAGGTTTCTAATGTGATGTAGTAAAAAATTACATTTTTTCCGCTTACATTGCAAATGCTGGCTGAACCCTACGAATTTTATCAAAATAATGTACTAAGTATTATACACATTGAAAAGGTCTACAGAAAAGTCCGCGATGGTATATGTCTATCTCTTATGGATAACCCACAATAACTTTTTTTTGTCATTTACTTTTTACGACAAATAATGGCTAATTTTCGAAGCAATTTTAACCAATACAGCATTAATCCTTAAGCAATTACAACCTTGAATACATTGTTCATTTAATATAGATCTATATGGCCCTTTACACCGTATGATTTAAGTGAATATTTTCGAAGATATTACAGATTAAAAAATTGCGGGACGTAGCGTTTGCGACGGTACTGGCCGGCCGCCCGGCTATATTATAATATTTTATACCCGTGCGAAGCCGGAGCGGGCCGCTATGTTTTTATATACAACGTTCACAGTTTTTCTGTAGTGTATTTAGTATCAGCAATGCACCCGTGCGAAGCCGGGGCGGGTCGCTAGTTTAACAATATAACCCAATTGGTTTAGTGAGTTATATATGAAGTTGATATGAAAATCAGCGTTCTGTGCAAGCCCGAGGGTATTAGTAGCAATTCAGGTGAAACTAAATTAGGTCGTCTCGGGTTTGTGAATATGGGATGGAGCGGTAACCAACACTGAAGGAAGGATAGTAAATCTGTAGTGATGCTGATCGCAATAGTCGAAACAAACGAATGGTTTAAATCGAGCCAAACTATCACTGCATTGTATGCTGTTTTTTTTACATTAGCAGACATGTATACAGATAAATAATTTTCCTAGTACAACTATAACTATTATTGACTAAATTTCATTGTAATCGGTTCAGAAGTATTTGCGTGAAAGAGTAACAAACAAACACACACACACATCCTCACAAACTTTCGCATTTATAATATTAGTAGGATAAGTATATAACAATACATCTGGGATATAGTTGAGAAAATATATTCACTAGTAAAATGTAACATGATGTTTGACGGCCCAAAGGTATATTTTATTTTGATAAAAGGTAAGGAAAACTACGTAAAGGAGAACTAATCTCGAAATAAAAGCTTAATATTTTACTTCAAAGGTATTTTCTTACCTTTTGAAATTGAGGAAAACACTACCACCGTTTTGGTCCATCAAAAGTATGGTAAAACAGTGTATACAACATTATTTAAAGGTAATTCAGGTCACCGTTTATTGTGTTTATGCAGATTTGTGCATATATTAAGGTTGCACGAAAAAATAACTCCCTAGTGGTATACATTGCAGTAATTAGCAAACTAATTAATCACAAATTTATGTTAGTTGGACGTGGAAATAAGTTATAATTGTTGCTTTTCATGTGTAGAAATTCCACTTTATTTTGTAAGTGAAGTCAGCTCTATATAATGTAATGAAAAGAGCGTTGCACGAACATTTTTTTGTTACATTGATATGATTTTATAAAATGTTCTAAATATATAACCTCCTCGGTATTTTGAAAAGTTTTGAATAAAAATAAACTACATTCAATTTAAAATAAAATTGTACTTAATATCATTGAATTCAAGCATTTACCTTTAACAACACATTACATAATGAAACGACGGAACGATCTAAAGTCAGTAGCTAAAGTAACTATTTCTGCTGTGTTTTAAAACAAAACTGAAAAACTTGACAAACATGAAAATTTTTGGATCTGAATAGGATTATTGTAATAAATGGGATATTGAATTATTTAAAATTATGCTTATAAATTGCATATAAGTATTTTACATAAAAGTGCTTCACTTAAGATAGATTCACGCATATTCGCGAAGAATTATAAAATTGATTTCATCTTTTCAAATCTATACCGGACTCTCAGTGGAGTTTCGTTTGCAAAAATAGCGGACCTAAATCTAACTTCTGATATATCCTCCTAAGGACCAAGCTAAAAAAATCCTATTCTGCATTACCACCCATTGTTCTCACCTGAGTACATAAAAATACAACAGACCTGCCACCCAATGGTATTTTTTTGTTTTTTTTATTGTTAGAGTTAAAATTTACTTGTGGGATTTTTTATCTGTGTAAAATATAGCTTATAGAATACATTTCTGAAAAAAAAAACTCGATTTATTTTGTTCCCATGTGATCACATCAGACCTAAGTGAATCCAAAAATTTTTTTATTAAAATTAGGTTTTACTTGTAGATTTTTTTATTTACTTATGTTATATCATATGAGATCATACAATAACCTCTAAAAAGTATACAAAAGAATTAAAAACAGTTTTTCTTAAATTCTAAATGTCTAAGTTTACTACATATTAGGTAATAAAATATCTAAACTATCTGAACATATGTTAAAAAAAGAAATAAAAACATTGGAAGTACATTATTAGGAACTTGAAATATCAATGAGCTAACTAAAAATCGATTTGGAAACAAATGGTGGGTCTCCTAAGTCTTCATCACTAGGAATAAAATCTCCGTCAGTCGGCTAGGAAATATTATCGTCACGAATAACTGAAAAAATAAGGAAGATAACTGTTTATTTTGATTGCAATAGTAATTCCTGTTGACAGTTTAAATAAATTATAATCATAAAACAGGACAATTATACTCAAAATTACTGTAAAACAACAAAATAAATTATTAACTAATTAAATGTTTTATAGTCATTGACTACCAATGTCTTCAACTGAGTACAAAAAAAATGAAAATAATGTTGTAAGTAACGACCAATGTTCTCACATGATCACATAAAAATTATCCGTGAATTTAAAATATACAATATGAATTGTTTCGTTAAATTTAATTAAAATACGTTCCTGTACTGTTTTTACTATTTATTTTTCAATACCAAATGAAAATCAAGTGAGAGATTAATATGATAATTAACGATTTAACTTACCTCTGTTACATTGACCAGCCATTTTAAAAACTTGAACTAAAGTATTTTAAAATTCTGTGATTGGATAACCCATTTACCTACCAAACCTAATAGTTCAATTCAGCCAGTCGCGTTACACAGTGATCATAGGCAGAAAAGCGCGGTATTTTTTAAGATATTTCGAATTTTCGATTTTGTCATCGGATGAGGACGGTGGTTGGTAATTTAGTTAAAACTTTTTGGTGCTTTGGGTTGTAATGGTGATGGTGTTTATGTACTTATATGAGGCCATTGGTCCTTAGGAGGATATATTGTATAGATCCCAGACATCCTATAGACAGATGTTGCCAACCAGTTTTGTGGTCCCCCTCTCCCCACCCCGGTAATTAAATATGGCATACAAAGATAAAAATAAAAATTTCCAAAACATGCCGTGTGGGGTATCAAATGAAAGAACTTATTGAGTAGATCACGAATATATAGCATACTATAACATATCTTACACTTTCTCTAAGATTTTTTAGAAAATTTACGAAAATGCTCCATTTTTGAGTTAACTTTAAACCACTGTAGATTGAAAACTCATGAATATATTTTTTAAATTATTATTTTAAATAATTAACAATAGTCCATTGTTTACGATTCAATAGTTTGTACAGTGAAATAGTTGCATGGGGGAGTGGGGGGAGCATTCAAATATGGCGCGTATATTTTCAAGTTTATGCCAGAAATAAAGGCCTAATACAAAAATATCGGTGTCAGGGCTTAGAATAATTATCCCTGCACTGTCATTGTGTTTGACAGAATGAAAAATATGGCAGAACATTCTTGAATCAGCTTGAATTCAGTGAAAGTTGCGCCTTGCAATTTAAAACATTTTGTGGGGTCATCAAATCCACCACATACATATAGCTCACTTATATTATATTACGAACTATTGAATCGTAAACAATGGACTATTGTTAATTATTTAAAATAATAATTTAAAAAATATATTCATGAGTTTTCAATCTATAGTGGTTTAAACTTTAAAGTTAACTCAAAAATGGAGCATTTTCCTAAATTTTCTAAAAAATCTTAGAGAAAGTGTAAGAAATGTTATAGTATGCTATATATTCGTGATCTACTCAATAAGTTCTTTCATTTGATACCCCATACGGCATGTTTTGGAAATTTTTATTTTTATCTTTGTATGCCATATTTAATTACCGGTGTGGGGAGAGGGGGACCACAAAACTGGTTGGCAACATCTGTCTATAGAATGTCTGGGATCTATCCAATATATATCAGAAGTCAGATTTAGGTCCGCTATTTTTGCAAACGAACATCTCCTTGGAGCCTGCTCTAGTCAAAGAAGTTGATTTTAAAAAGTACTTTTCACGTTTATTTTTTACTTACTGTGTAAATAAGCACAACATTTTCATATCTATTACAGGTTGGAGGCACCTTATCCTTAATTCAGAGTAAGTATAATTTTGCGAACGAAAATGTTTAAATGTTATTATTTTACTTGA
>CAJQZN010030248.1:0-10442 GCA_907164685.1 Colias eurytheme | reverse complement strand
ACTAAAATAATTCGGATGAGTTTTGCGGATGAATCGGTAATAGATCGAAATGGAGTAATGATAATAAATTAGTATCTATTAGATATCTAGTAAGTATAATTAATAGACAACGCTTTATGTAATCAATGTATTATCTTTTTATCACGCTTTTATTAACTTCACCTGTATATTTGTATGTTACCGACTCTTACTCGATTTTGACCACAATTTTGACTCACTTAAAGCGGACAGATTTAATTCAAACATTGTATACTTATCAAGGATTAATAACAATATTTCTAAATAACAACATTGAATACAAATTCGATTTATTCGTAGCTACTAGCCATAGACCGTAGACAGCACATGAGTAGAAAGACGGAACAGAGACTAAGCTTCAAACAACCGCGCGAATCGATTGCACTACTACAAGTACGCGGGGCATGTGTGTGTGACCTCAGGCCGCTTGTCGCGTACGCAGCGATTCTGGAAAAAAACCGGTTTGCGCTTGCACAGGCTGAGGACAGTCTCAGGGTTGATAGGACGCACGTTGTTTGTTTTATTAGTTGCAACTTGCAAGTTTGAATATTTTAATATAAAACGTAATATTTTATTGTTAAAAATGGTTGTTTATTGTACTGTGCAGGGGCGTGCACAGAGTTTTTGGACAGGGTAGGCAGAAATATTGCAATGATAATAAGTCATAAAAACTAATATTTCATATTGCAGTACTGATATTTGATTGGAGATACATAGTATTTCCGCAAAATAATGGAAAACATATCACGAACATAGGTCATATTATCTATAAAATAATTGTCAAAGTAGGTATGATATCCTAACTAGTATTCTATATTATGTAATTAATGATTAACTTTACCTTTGTGTATTACAAATTCCGGTATAGATCCATTTATAGATCGGCCTTTTTCCTATCACTCTCTGTTTGATAAAAGTTTATTCATAAAACAAAAATAAGAATTTTTCGTTAAATTAGGTATGCCTTATTATCTTACAAAATACACTGATGATATACATAATCTATTTAGTTACTCTCAAAACACTTCACTTGCAAATTGTCGTAGTAAACATTATTAATTTTCTCAAAAAACAAATTTAACCTCAAAGTAAACGTTTGTTATTTCCAAAACAAAACAAACGAATAATGATACTATTTGTAGATGGTCTTGACCGCTACAAAATTGTATACATTATCACACTTCTTAAATTGGTCGCATATTCAAATTCAGTTTCGACTTTCGATGTAGTTCCGAATTCGGTTCGTACCTAATTCGTATATCTTCGTAAAAAGACACTGCCTACCTTGTGTGTTTGTGTGCGTGGTTTTATTACATCAGTGTGCCGTGTTTATAGGCACGCACACATATAAAATATGCGTAGACACGCAGAGCACACATATAAAAACTTAGACACGGATAGTTTGTGTCTTTGCCGTCCCGTGACGTACTGGGTCCTGTGGCGGCGCTAGTGCAGCGCATGAATATTGAATAGTGACTTGAGCCGAGCCGGTGATATAGAAATTAGGTAATAATGCTACCAAAATACCGATAGATGGATCTAAAATATATTTGAAATATATTTTTATTTCATAACTACATTGCGCAATTAATAAAATTTAATGACGCTGTGAATTTCATTTATGCATATTAAATATTGATCAGAGTTTGGTAAATGGTAGGGTAGGCAGTGTCTTTATGTCTTTATGGAATGCACGCCACTGTGTGTATGAATAATACTAGAAAAACTAAAAATATATCATACTTCAACTATCCCAGGGAGTACAATAGGTGAGTAAATATTTTGATTATTACTTTTTCAAGTAAGTACCTACCTACTTGCGTTTATTTTATTAGGTCCATTTTTAATAAGAAGATAATTGTACACGGTGTGTTTTTACCTTTCATTATTATTACAAGTTTAACATTTGTAAGTATGTATGTAATTGTGTGTAATTATAAAACTATTTAAAAAATGTTTTGTTTAATTTGTCTTAACCTATTGTGACAAGTGACAACCCTACCAAAATAGGTAACAATTTTGCACGTTCTTAAGAAGCTTAGTCTCTGTTCCGTCTTTCTACTCATGTGGTAGACAGTACCCAAAGAAATAGCATAGGCCATAGACCGTCTACGCGCTAAACGGATAAAAAAAAAACAAAACTGTCAATCCAATGTTATAAGTGGCCAGTATCATAAACAACAAAATAGTTTCTATATCCAAGCATTAGAGTCTATATTCTCCATACATTCGGCTCCTAATGAGCCACGTGCGTCGAACTAATGAGGCCAGATAACGCCTATTAGAACAAATCGCGATGGCCAAGATCCCCCTGTGTTGTCTGTTTGATTCGTATAATCTGTGGCCTTTGATGTGCAATATTTGATCTGTGGATTTAGAAATTCGCGGTCAATTAAAATTTTAAGTTTAATAATGTGCTCGATTAGTCAATTCGCAAATGAAATAAGATTATTATAATCGATAAATTGACTTATAAAAAGCCAATTTATCGATTACACTGGTCAACAATGATTTTGTTGCCCTGGATGTGAAAGTGGTTTCGAATAATTTAATGCATATTATATATAAAACTATTAATGGTTTTGGTAGATTGGCTCTAGTTTTTTTTTAATCCTAATTTTCTTATTAGACTCTAAAACGCAGCATGAAATAGAAGGTATATTTGTTTAACATCATTTTTTTATTACAAAGTTTTACTTATTGTTTTGTTTTAGTATTTAATTAATTCAAATGGATATAGAAATAGAGAAAAATCATTAAAACTTATGAAATAGTACAAGGAAATAGATTTATAAGCTTCTCTTCTTAGTTAATTTTGGGACAATAGCTTTGTTATGGACCATCAGTAATCTGACATCATGTGACAATCCCATATACCCTGATACCTTTATTCCATAATTTTTACATCTTTTTCGATGCGTTCTTCCTGTTTCTCACAGAAATTTCGCAGATTTACTGGATATCTATCCAGGATACTGTGGGGAAAGTGTTGCTTTATGTTTGTAATTGCTCGTAAAATAATGAAGTTTTTTAACAACTGTTGTGCAATTTCTTTATAATTTTGTGTTTTAAATTTACCTTAAATTTACCTATACTATATCTCTCCATAATTTACATTCAGCATCAGTTATAAAATTTTGTTATATTTCCATCTTTTATCAATTTTCGACACGCCCGTCCTGTAGGGCCGTCGGGTATTCTTCTTATACTTCTAGATTCCCTCAAAGGCCTAAATTCTCATATTTATTAATTATTCCTAATAAATTTGCTTTGTCTAATTCTATTAATAAAAACATCAAGGGAATTTCGTATACCTATCCACTTTGCTGACTAAGTGCTACTGGGTTTCTTCAACTATTGAGTTGAAGAAACCCAGTACACAACCCGGTACAAACCGAACATTGTTGTTCATAAAAATGATTTTTTTACAGAAATCATTTATTATTCTGATATTCTACAGCCAGTTTTATAGAATAGGGTTATTTCTGAGCAAATAAATGTGCAGAAAACGTAATTCACCAAAAAAATAAACACTTGTTATTAACCCGTATTCTGAAGGGTCGTAAGAAAATTTAATATATGAAAATCCAAATTAAAAAAAAACTAGAGCCAATTAAATAATTTTAATGATTACATTCGCAAACTGGGTACTTGAATTATATAAATCTGTAGAAATATCCAGGGCAACAAAAAAAAATTATTTTTTTGTTGAGCTGTGATTATAGGAGACTGAAAACTTAGAAGTGATTTAATCCTTGAAATACAACATTTTTACGAGTTTGAGATAATATATTGACAATTAAATACCTAAATAGTCGTAAAAACTAAATATGAGTCGCTACTGATTTAATCTATGCTATCTATGGTATATTGTCATAATTACCCATGTGTAATTCGCCTGTTTTCAGGAAGGAAGGAATATCATTTAAAACCAAAAATTATAATCGCTAACCAATCTAAATACCATAAAATACATTAATCTGCCAATATTGGAGACTTATGCGTGTTCAAAAATCCGTATTTTTCGATAATTATGATTATTGTTGATAAATATTGGCTAACTTGTGATAACAGTGAATAGATATGAAAGGTTGATAATTCTATGATTAATTGCTGTGTTTTCAATTAAAACGTCAATGAGAATTTTCGGTTTTGCCAACATTTGATCGTGTGTGTGTTAAAAATCTAGGTACATAGGTACCTACTACCTACTAATATTATAAAGCTGAAGAGTTTGTTTGTTTGTTTGAATGCGCTAATCTCAGCAACTACTTGTCCGATTTGAAAAATTCTTTCGGTGTTAGATAGCCCATTTATCGAAGAATGCTATAGGCCAACGGGAGCGGAGCAATGCGGGTGAAACCGCGGGGCACAGCTAGTATGTTAAAATGACGATTCAAAAGTGCTTCTGGAAGAAGTCTAATTGAATAAATAAAATATGTTTGAGTTTATGGAGAAAATATATTCCTACTAATTTGTGAATAACATTTATTTAAAATAATAATAAATAATAATGTACCTATGTATTTCAAAATGAATAGGTATTGGCCGTCATGATGACTCTGCGAATTTCTTATATTATGGTTAGAATTACTTAAAAATGCTTTGTAACTAAGCAGAAATTTAAATAATTTTGTTAAATCTCGCGTTTTTTTTTGGCGAGAATAAATTCTAACAAATTAAAAATAAAGCTTTTGATATTTGTACGATAATTATCGTACGGTTCGACCGTCACGCGACATGCGCTACACAGACCAAAAAGTTTGAGACGATGTACTTAATAAAAGTTTCACTTTAAAAAAATCGCGTTTTTCTGATGAAATTACATCCGTAAACAGCACAATATTTAACCATTTTCTACGAAAAACGGTAATCGCAAATCCAAAATAATAAAATTACTTTAAGTCAATTTGATTAATGTTGTCAATCTTCGTTGCGTATCGTCCTTGCAGAAAAATGCGGACCATTTTTAGCCTGATCGTGCGGGGTGAGGTAAGTGTTTAATTTTGGCGGGAGGCGGAGAGTGTCCGTTCTGTAGCGTTTAGCTACTATCGCTTGTGTGCGTGAGCCATTTCGAAAATGTTTTTTGAAGTTTTCCTACTGGTTGTATCTGTATATTGTGTTATAACGTTAGGACGTAGGTACTTCACAAAGCCTGAGGCATAAACAATTTGGTCTATTGTTTATCAATAAGTGATATCTATCTCCTTACCTTTTCCTTTCCCTTCTTCTCGTTATTAGTTTCTTAAAACGAAAAAGAAATAGTTTCTTCTTTTCTACTAACCTTGCTCCCGCGGTTTCGTTTGCGTGAAATTTATTATTTTATCCCTTTTTAGGGTATGTATGTTTATTCCCAAGGTCTAGTTTATTTCGGAACCAAATATCGTCAAAATCGATTTAGTGCTTAAGTCATGATGTTATTAGATAGGAATATTATCTTATTAAAACTTACCTTATTGAGACAACATAATATGATTCATAATTTTCGACCAATTATCTGAAATCATACAAAAATCAACCTTCAGATTACAGATTAGGGTACAATATGCCTTATCATTGTATATTGTCATAACAGACGTAAAGATAATATAAAATGAATTAGTTCCTTTTGCAATTAACTAATCAATTATTTATCGGTTCAGTTGTATGTTTATCGATTCATATCAGATATATGTACGTATAACTAGTTTTATGCCCGCGGCTTCGCCCGCGTTTTCAAAGAAAAACCCGCATAGTTCCCGTTCCCGTGGGATTACCGGGATAAAACCTATCCTATGTGATAATCAAAGTTACCTTCTATATGTGTGCTTAGTTTCGTTGTAATCGGTTCAGTAGTATTTGCGTGAAAGAGTAACAAACACACACACACACACACATTCTCACAAACTCTCGCATTAATTATAATTTATAATATTAGTAGGATGGATAATGGAAATAGAAGTTAATTACTGTAGCCATATAAATATTTTATTGATCCAACTAAGAATAGGAACGAGTCAGCGCCATGTTGTGACGTCATAGGTACCTACTGATACGCAAAAAGGATTTCTATAAGTATGTAGATAAATTGTATTTTTCAATTGAAAGTAAACACTAGATATAATATATGTACTTAAAGGTCATTGGCATTAGTTCGATTCATTGCATCCTCTACATTACATATACCAACTACATTTTCAACCGCGGCTTCGGTCGCGTCTAATTCATTTTTAATTAACGCAGAACAGATATTTTATATATTTTTTTAATATTTAAGATAATCTATAAATAGATAATATGACATACCTACAGACAATTCTCTAGGTCTAGACCTAGGTCTAGGTCTATACCTAGGTATATACCATGTATTATAATTATAATTACAAAATCCAAGCTCAAACTCAAACATTTATTTATTCAATTACACTTATTTATTACCTTTTACACATTTTTGACTTATTCATCCTTGCTATTACAAATTTTTTATCAACATACGATATTTTTATTCATTCTTTTTCCTACACATTTTGTTCATTCATTCCTCCACGTAACATGGCAGAGCGGCGCGGGCGTGAAACACAAGTTATTTTTACTGTGACCTTTATTCCTTTGGAACCTTGGGACTAATTGGATACAAGCTATGAGTCAGCAGATCTTTTATGCTACTGCGTTACGCCGTACGCGTGTATACTGTGTGTACGAACTTGAACATTTCTATAGCATCATGTTTTAACTGTAAAAAGTAGGTTGTTAATTTGATGTTTCTGTGGAATATTTTAAAGGCTACTTATACCTATTTATGATGTTTGAAAAGCCCGATGGAAATTTTGTTGGTAGACTTGAGATGAATTTTAAAATCGAAAAGTAACAATATTTTGTACTGTTGACTGTTTGTTTCTTGGTATAAGTTGGGTTCAACGTACAGACTTGTTCAATGTAATTTCTGAATTTTGAATTGAATGTAAATCTAGCCGAATCGTAACTTAGGTAACAAATTTATTAGCAAAATTAGAAATCATTGTTTAAGAAATAAGGCACTAATTTCTTGATAATAAATAAAACATAGATCAATGTACATTCACGTAGGCTTGTGTCTACAATAGTAAATTAGGTATTGAATTATTTTTTAACAATCGTGAAAAAATATTTATATATCATCCCTTTTGTTAAAAAACGCGCCATTATCTACGTTCCACAGAATAAAAAGCTCAAAAAGGGCCATAGACAATAAATTTTTTGTCAGGCAGATGTTCGGTTACATACATGGATAATAATAAATACTACGCCCATGCCCCCCGGTGTTTGTAACACCCCGTGACGCCCTTATAACCACCCGTTCTTTGGGATAATAACAGTAATTAGCTGTAGTGCTTCTCCTTTGCCAGCATTGGTGAAAAAAAAAATATAGCTGTCACCGCATATCGGCGGGACGGACGTTCCAATTTCAAATCGGTTTTATTTTTAATTTAATTTCCAAGTGGCAAGCATTAGAGCTGTCAATTATGACAATTTATTGACATTGCCGCCAAAATTTAAAAGTTTTGTTGTTTATAGCTTGTGTTATGTTCTGCTTGTTGATTTACATGCAAGTTTACATGTAAATTATAACGATGTCATTTTGTATGCAGAACGTAGATGTTGTTTTGACTGACCTAGATAAATTACAATATGAATAGTATTTATCCAATAATAAAATTAGCGTTGCTTACAAGCCCATACTATTAATAGCTTTAATGTTGTCGAAGTTATGTCGTATTTTAATATTAAATAGAAGATGATTTCTGCCAATTGTTGAAGGAACAGAATCGAATTTTTGTTCCGTGTCTTTCTACACCTAGGTACCTTGCATCTTCAATTATTAAAATGTTTTAAGATGCAAAGGAATACATTTTTAATGGCAAACCACATTGTTGTAAAAAGTCTTATAAAAATAACTTTCGATTACATTCATAATTCCTTATACATTCCTAGACTTATAAAAAAGCTACTTACCTGTAGATGCTATGTTCCTCATGTATTTTCATTAATGTTTTGCACAAAATAGCCATTTTTAAAAACCTCTACGAAAGTTACCTTTTGAGACCACACGCGCAAAATCAAAGTTTTTGTTACTATCACGTACGTGGGTTGCAAATCCTAAAAATGTCTTTATTCAGTCACGTAATAGTACAATTAAAGAGTTACAATAGATTTTTGTTGGAATAAAACTAGTGGAATAACGCAGTTTTGTCTGGGCTCTATAATAAGTATATTTTTCCATACAGGTATTATTAGTTAAACTAGCTGTGCCGTGCGATGTCCCCCGCGAACGAACCCGCCGGTAAAATCAAGTATTTCTATAGTTCATGTGTTATTCTGATCTATAACCTATATTACTGCAAAGTTTCATCCAAATCCGTCGAGTAGTTTTTACATAAAAGAGTAACAAACATACGAACATTAATTCTCACAAACTTTCGCATTTATAATGTTAGTAGGAGGTATTATTTGTATTGCAATCACATTAAAATCTTGCAGTTAAATGATTGGGTAAAAAAACAGATGTCAAGATAGAAATCACGATAAGTAACAGAAATATTCAATTTATTTGCATTTATTATTTTTAATCGATCTCGGCTGTCGGCACTGTTTAGCTTTGACGATTTTATGAAACTGGCATATGTTATAATGTACCTAATCCTAACTAGGTAATAACCTTTTTTAAGTGGGGAAATCTTGCATAGATAGGTACCCACGGCCCCCGGGGAAGGAGCCGTGGGTTATATCGGATTCTTACCGACGACCTCACTAGTCACTGTGTTCCGTCGAGCCGCTTTAATGATGGGGCCGCGGTTATTGGTTGGATTTCTTCCGCGACCAACTAGGTAGGTAATAACCTAGGTCCTAGATAATATTCACTACGCTATTACATTGAGCTATAATTTTTAACACGCTTTTATTAGCTTCACCTGTTTAGTTTTTTTTAACTATTATTACTTCACCTGCAGGTATGTTTGTATGTAACAGACTTTAGACTCGATTTTGACCCACTTTAAACGGACAGATTTAATTCAAACTTTGTACACTTATCAAGTAGTGTAGTGACAATACAAAAAAAATGTGTGCGTGTACTACACACGTAAGAAGTGAAACTTCATTATGACCTTATTTTTCAAAAAATAATTTACTATATGCAACTTTACAGAAATACGTCGAATCACGCGTGGTAGGGGTAAGAAAAATGTGGCGCGTAACGGAAAAATGTCGGGTAGGTACTAACGAAAAAATGTTTCACTATTTTTTTTCTAACTCCGATAAAAAGTTTCACTTCAATAATTTCATGAATTTAAGCGTGTTTTTTGAAACTATTAATTATTATTTCTTTTACATAGATAGATACTATTTAGGTCTTTGAACGTTATATAGTCACTGGCGCTACAACGGGCGCCAGCTAGTATATTACGATATTAATGATTATTTGGATGACTAATGTAAAGAATTACTGTGTAAGATTCGCTTATTATTCATTTTAATATACGTTTGATATTTTATTGTTTGTTATCAGTGATAAGAGATAACAATGCTACATTTTATTATATTGTAGGTACCTATCTATGTTTTACTTTTTTCATTAATAATTATATTTTTATCTATTGACTTATCTATCTATAGATAGATGGTACGTTTTCATATGAATTTTAATATTTCGATTTGAAATTGATACAAAAATTACACGTATTTTGATATAGTTGTGTGTTGTCAATAGATAACTTATAAATCATAATGAATAGGTATAAATAATAAAAAAGAAAAATTTGAAAAGAATCAAATAAAATAATTAATAATTTTCTTTTTTTTAATACATTGGTTGCTCGGGTTGCTTGGAAGAAATTGCTTGAAACAATAAAGCCGCCCTTTGCATCTAATGTCCTGTCTGTGTGTGTGAAATTTGTATATTTATGGTTTGTATACAATAAAGATTATAAATAAATAAATAAATAAAATTTAGGCAGGTACAATTTATAAAGAATCATTTGAATTTCAAATTGCTTGAATATGTCTTTCAGGCCTTTTTATGTCTAGGGCATCGAGATATATTACTAGAGGGGTTATTCCAAACAAAAACATTGCGCGCGGCCGATGTGGTGGGGTACGTGTGGAACGAGCGAGGCGTGGCTTCAAGTTCAAAGATTAAGCAATGCGTGCAGATGCGACACATTGTGCAATCTGTTTACTCGGTACTATCTGGTGGTACTGATACTAGGGAATTAATAAAACGAGGATTTTATATTAAACTATGTATTTTAATTTCCTTTAAATAATATCAATTTATTAAGCTTTTGTCGTTTTGTGTAGTAATCAATAGTTTTATCAGTTTTTGCTTCATGATGTAATTTAAATGGATACGATGATTCAATGTTGATGGCGTTTACGTATAAGAAACTCACATTTTGAAAAATCTCACG
>CAJQZN010030240.1:0-10499 GCA_907164685.1 Colias eurytheme | reverse complement strand
CATAAGTCGGGAAAATTTCGATAAGTCAGGAAAATTTCCATACGTCGAGAAAATTTCTAGAAGCGGGAAAATTTCTATAAGTCGGGAAAATTTCTATAAGCTGGAAAATTTCTATAAGTCATGAAAATTTCTATACGCCAGGAAAAATCCATAAGTCGGGATAATTTCTATAAACAAGGAAAATTTCTATACATGAGGAAAATTTATATAAGCCAGGAAAATTGGTAGAAGTCAGGAAAATGTTTATACGCCAGGAAAATGTACGCCATAAGTTGGGAAAATTTCGATAAGTCAGGAAAATTTCCATGCGTCGGGAAAATTTCTAGAAGCGGGAAAATTTCAAAAAAAGGAAAATGTCTATAAGTCAGGAAAATGTTTTTAAGCCAGGAAAAATTCTATTAGCTGGAAAATTTCTATAAGAAAGGAAAATTTCTATAAGCCAGGAAAATTTCTATACGTGAGGAAAATTTCTCTTTGCCGCAAAAATTTCTATAAGTCAGCAAAAATCCATAAGTTCCGTACCAATCTAAGTAGATTGGTTGCAAATTTAATACATAATATGGAATTTTTCCACGATCATAGAGCAAAAAAAAAATGTTGTGTGGTTTTATGAAACCACGGTAAAAGTGAAACTGTTCGAACGGTTCCGAACACTGCTTTGTGTAGCGCATGTCGCGTGACGGTCGGCTGCCGAGTAGGTATACCTACTCGGCAGCCGCGATACACGCGACATGCGCTACACAGACCAAACAGTTTGAGACGATGTAATAAGCGTTTCACTTTAATTAATTGCAATTTTAACAGTGTTCCGGACTGCGGACAAGGTTGCAAAATGAGATTTATTGTCGTCCCAATGTACCATTCACTTGACCGTAGTTTGAAAACTTTTGGAATTATTGTGAATTGATTGTCTTGACTGACTGCAGTAATTGCTCTAAACCGTTGTTAGGCGATTGTGAAGGTAATATTATTATTTATTTAATTAAGTATTTAATTTGATAGATAAATTAAAAAAAATAATCAGAGAGATAATGTAAAAAGCAGTTTTAATCCTACTAATATTATAAATGCGAAAGTAACTCTGTCTGTCTGTCTGTTACTCAATCACACCTAAACTACTGAACCAATTTTCATGAAATTTGGTATGGAGATAATTTGATACCCAAGAAAGGACATAGGCTACCTTTTATTGCAAAATATGTACCACGGGTGAAGCCGGGGCGGACCTCTAGTAGAATATAATTCACTATTACTCAGTCCGTTAAAGAATGAGGTTAAAAATAGAGTCTATTATCCGTCTGTCAACTGTTTTTTAACAAAAAAAATATTAAGCGAACAAGATACACTTAAAAGTGCAGCCAATTTTCAATCCCTTTCATTATAAAACCGAGTTATACATAATAGTTTTAAAACCTTAAATTTTAAAACCCATAAATCTAGCATCTATACTAATATTATAAAGCTGAAGAGTTTGTTTGTTGAACGCGCTAATCTCGGGAACTACTGGTCCGATTTAAAAAATTCTTTCGGGGTTAGATAGCCCATTTATCGAGGAAGGTTATAGGCTATATTTCATCACGCTACAACCAACAGGAGTGGATCCACGGGGGTGAAACCGCGCGGAGCAGCTAGTCTATAATAATAATACCTTCGACATCAGCATCAGGCGGCTGCTGCACTTTGGTGATGTTCTCAGCGAGTTTGGCCGCTTCTTCCCGCTCCCTGCGCTGGTATTCCTCCAATTTCTCACGAAGGGACTGGTTCTCTTGTTCCTGGATAAAGAAAGATATTAAAATTGTATGTTTTGGTGAAAATAGAAACACAAAAACTGATAAATCATCTTTTTCTAACAATTTATGTTCTTGGGTGAAAACCAATATCAAAATTGGTAAGAATTTGTCACTGATATTAAATCAGTTCATAGCATAGCATAAATTAAAGCAGTTCATACGAAAATTATATTTTTGTAAAGCGATTCGTTTATATAAGAAGCACGCTAAGTATTATCAAATTCGAACTATTTCTTGATCATTTATTAGTAACAAGTATTAATTTGTTCCGTTTATTATTTAAACATTTTACCTCTGAAAGAAAGAAAGAAAGAAACCATTTATTCCACAAATAATAGGTAATTATCTGACAAGTCAGTTACTTACCACTCTACTACTCTTATAAACAAGTAAGTACAGTTTTTTTCTGTTTATTACGTAAAAACGGCTTCACAAATTTCGATAAGCACAACCATCTCACCATATCATACTGCTTGTTCTCCAACTGCATCAGTTGCGATATGATCTCTTGTTCGCGCAGCTGGTACATCGCACGCAATTCATCCCGATTTTCCGTCTCGCTTTGTTGACGGGTTTTCTCCCAATCCTGTAGTGAAAATAACCAAAATGTTAATAAAGTAATAGTATTATTACAAGGAATTCTTTGTTGAAGCTATTTATTTATTTATTTATTTATGCCAAACCAACAGTAAATACATATAAATCTTGCAAGCTTAAATCTAGAAGTATATAAATGGTAAGGATGTATCTACCAATTATAGGTAAGGACAATTCATTTATAATATCAAAAACTTACTTAAATTGTACCAACTAAATCAACATAGCGTTTCTTATGTTAATTTATTGTTATGACTAACGTAACTATATTTAAAGTAATTAACAATATTTTTAGAAAAAATTGAATACGAATCAAAGCAAATATCCACCAAATTAGGCTGAGATGCACACAAAACATTAAACTCACTGCACATTCTATTTATTGGCGAGTTTTTACCAACATTGTTCCGATACAGCGGGAGATCAAAAACTCTAGATATGGGAAGACTATCTACATGAATCATCTGGTAAGATTTGATCCCGATTTTTATGTTGAGTTGTAGGTGTTTGTGTTAGTTATTATATCATATGTAAAGTGTAAATATAAGTGAATATGCAGAGAAAGTGTAAATGTGGTGT
This sequence comes from Colias eurytheme, assembly GCA_907164685.1. Taxonomy (NCBI): domain Eukaryota; kingdom Metazoa; phylum Arthropoda; class Insecta; order Lepidoptera; family Pieridae; genus Colias; species Colias eurytheme. The sequence goes on along the minus strand of CAJQZN010030240.1, from coordinate 7,533 downwards.
AAGTGTAAATGAATGTGTAAATAAAAATAATTTTATGCGTAACTGTTACTATAAGTACAAGTGTATGTGAAAGTGCAAGTTTAAGTGTAAGTACAAAACTTAAGTGTATTCGTAACTTTAACTGTAGATATAGGTATAACTATAGTTATGAGTGTAAGTGTAAATTTAAGTGTAACTGTGAGTGCAGGTGACACTGTAATACAAGTCTATGTTCAAGCGCAAGGTATAAATTTACGTATAATTTTAACAATAGTTACAAATTAACGTATGTGGTACTTTATTAAAGTTACAAGTGTACGTGAATGTGTAAGTGAATGTGTAAGTGCAAGTTTAAGTGTAAGTATAAGTATAAGACGTGTAAGTGCAAGTGCAAGATGTAAGTGTAAGTGTCACCTGCTCCGCCTCGATCCGCTGCATCTCGAGCGTGAGCGACGTGTCAGCGATCATCTGCTGCTGCTCCAGTATGGACTGCACGTTGCGGGCTCGTTCCGCGTATAATTCTACTGCCGCAGTCTATAAAATACAACATTTTGTATTAAAATAAATAAATAAGCCTTTATTCATTCCCTTACTTATATCTAACTAGAGGTCCGCCCCGGCTTCGCGCGTGGTACATATTATTATTTCGCAATAAAAGGTAGCCTATGTCCTTTCTCGGGTATCAAAATATCTCCATACCAAATTTCATGCAAATTGGTTCAGTAGTTTAGGCGTGATTGAGTAACAGACAGACAGACAGAGTTACTTTCGCATTTATAATATTAGTATGGATTACAAATTTTGTTGGTTGTTAGTGTGGTTATTATTAATATTATTCTCATTTCTCTATAACAATTCTATTTTTAAATATTAAATTAAGTGTTAGTAAATTAGAAAGATAGTATGTAATTAAATATAATAAGGACCGCTTTTTGCGGTAAAAGCCTCCTCCAATTTTTTCCATTAAATTACATTTTGGGAAACAGAGCTATACAAAAAATTGTTTTGAAGTGAAAACGTGGAAATTGAATACTTTCTAATGGATTTTACGCTTGCTGTGAGAGACAGTCGGTCTTACCGTGACCGTGAGTTTAGTTTCTAAATGGACATATATGTACTTGCGTAAAATCAAGAACGTGAAAATACAAAAATAGTAAGTTTTCACTTCTATAGATTATTTAATTTATTAAAAAAAAAGATTGAAAACAATGAAATGAAATAAGTGAATCAATCGGCAAAATGAAAACGGAAGATAAATACAAGAAATTGCACAGCAATGGCCGTAGACATTCATGACAAACTTTTGATACAAATTTGAAGGTATTTTTATAAAATTCTCGATAAAATATAATTTACGTACCTTACTAGATCTATCCACAACTGGCTCGCCAGGTTTGGGTCGGGTCACTGGAGTAGGTGGGTTCAAATCCGACAAATTTGGATAATCTATTTCACCTGAAAATAACACAGATAATTTCATGTTATAAAAATTACTAGCTTTCCGCCCGCGGCTTTGCCCGCTTTATCTAAAACATAATAAATTATATACTAAAACCTTCCTCTTGAATCACTCTATCTATTAAAAAAACTGCATCAAAATCCGTTGGGTAGTTTTAAAGATTTAAGCATACATAGGGACAGAGAAAGCGACTTTGTTTTATACTATGTAGTGGTTTACACAGGTTACAAACTTGATGGCTATTGGTATCTTTATAACACGCTTGTAATTTCGTTAAATGTGTTTTTTGTCAAGCAACACTAATATCACCTGATTTTTCAAATAAAAGAATTGAAATACAACAATTCAAAACTAACAAACAAAAGTAGTTTCCCTTACTGCCAATGTTTACGCATAGACTATAATCTTTTTATCACTTACTAGCAATGCCCTGCGGTTTCACACGCATAGATAGCGATATCGTTACAGTGAAAAGTCTACTATAGGTCGGACTATAGGTTTAATTTTTAATCACATGAAAATCACCTTTACCCCGTCCCGCACTAAGGCCTTTTTTTTTTGTTTTAGTGGGGAAATCTTTCATAGATACCCACGGCCTCCGGGGGAGGGGCCGTGGGTTATGTCGGATTCCTACCGACCAAAACCCCACTGTGTTCCGTCAAGACGCATATTGGTAGAATTCCTCCGTGACCCCCGCACTACGGCCTGCTCGAACAGTATACCTACTATTTTCTGTAGATTGACACTTTTAAAAATTCGTTATATCTTTTGAATGGAATATCCAATTCTTTTCATTTAAAAAGTATTTTGCTGGTATTGAAACAGTCTATAATAAAACATCATTTAATGGGATAAGGATTAATATATGTGTATGGATAACATGGTTTGATTACTGTCGGCACTTCTATTTACTTTGAAAACGTAAAAAAGTTGTTGTAGTAACATAACTACTGAAGATGGACATATGGTATCGCGGACTTTCTTGTAGATATTGATCCATTCTATAATACCGTAGAACATTTTTTTGTTCTATCTTCAATAGATTCCGCAGCGCACGCGATGACAGAAGTTTTATTGAGGATTTTTTTACACCTTGGGTTACATTATTGCATTTTTGGTAAGGATCTCTAATTTTTTTGAAAATGCAATATAGCCTATGTTGCTCAGTAAAGATGCAGCTTTCTAATGGTGAAAGAATTTTTGAAATCGGTCCAGTAGTTTTTGCGTGAAAACCATACATACATACATACTTACATACATACTTACAAACTTTTCCTCTTTATAATATTATATCACTTATATCAACGAAATAAACTTCAAAAAAAAAAAAAAAAGGTTGCACTCCGGGAGTGCCGGCAGAAGTGAAAACTTGATTATTAACGTTGAACATGTTTGATATCAATCCGTCTTACGCTTTTTTGATCAGGTCACGTGTCCTGACGCGAGTTTAAGATTTTATACCCAACGCCGCTAAAGAAGTTTTCACTTCAAAATTTAAAATAGGCCCTAAAATTAGGCCGTTTCACTAAAATTAACCACCTACCAAGCATATCATCCAACATGATCTCCTGTGAGGGTGGCACAGCCTGAGGGTTGCTGGTAAAAGCCGGATATTTGAGCAGCCAGTCCTCATAGCCTCCCCATAGTGCTACTGGCTGTCTTGCGTATTGGACTTTTATGTCCCACTGAAAGAATAGAGGGTTAATTTATTTGTTGATATGACAAATTAATATTGATATTTGTGTTTTACTTGATACAATTTTAGAAATACTTTCAAGTGTATTTAAGAAATAAGTATATTATAAGATTATAATATGTATTATAAAACGAAATCTTCTGTCTCATTACGTCTGTTTGCGTTAAACTGGAAATCAAATGCAAATATTTTTTATGAAATTGGAAGTAATTTCAGCAATAGACAGTGTGGATCACGAGGGCGGTTTTGGTATACAATTTTGAAAGTTTTAGACATAATGCAGGCAAAGCCGCAAACAGAAAGCTGGTTTAAAATTTAATTAATTTATTATTCCATTTTGTCTGTCATGCTTTGAAAACAACAATGCTCATTACAATATTAATTCTAGCACAATTTTCATCATTCCTTCACCATCATAACTTTTACCTTAAGTAAAATAGTCTTCAATAAATGCAGTGGCTTCCCCGGTATCACAGTAGTGCTACTCCAATCGAGCATAACAATTAGATCCATACTCGCTCGCTCAGCCCAGACTGGCCGAGAGTCGGCAGGTAGGTTTTGTTCTAATACGTTAGCTGATTGCCTGTAAAAAAAAAATAAAAATATTTGAATTTGAATATAAAGAGCTATTAAAGATTTTTTTTCAGCTGTAGAAACTCACGATTATGTCAGGTTAACTCTCCACACTGATAAAAACAGGATGATAGAAAACATGACTGAAAATTCATATTTATTACAATATTAAGGAATAACTGCTCTCAGAACATTTCATTCATTATTAATTTTCTGTATTTTGATGATTTTAAACTTCTAAACGAAGTCAAGTTGATTAAAAAAATGTTTGATTTTGAAAACTAATTTTTCTTCATGCAAAATAGTAAATAATACAAAATATAATAATCAAAATTATTATATTTTGTATTATAACAATTAATCAATCAAATGTTTTAATTGTAACACATGTTATGCTTATGTTAATATGTGACTACATAACAATGTTTTCATCAATTGAAACCATGTGGTTAGTAGCTTTTCCTTATCTATTGTGTTTTAAGCATATAAAACCTACCCAGGTGAAATCCTTTCCTCTGGCACACTAATACAAGCAGGGTGATTAATGTGTGACTCAATGTAATCATTGCCAGGTCTTGCGTCCAAAATCATAACCTTCAGCTTGCCGTTCTTCAGTATTTGATACAGTTGATCGCTTTTGATTGTCACTTCATCGGGACCTGGAAATATTTCAATACAATTATTATAAACTTGCATAAATGATTTTCCAATGGGTTAAAAATAATACATGATTTATTACAATATTATATTTCTTATTTTTTTTTAATTGGAGGCGAGGAGGCTGGTAATATTTTATTGATCACACTTTTATACAAATTTTTATAAGTTGCAAACAATACTTTTGGTAGCAAATTAAGTTTTTATTTCAAATTCAAAATTCTACATTTTTGCATTAAAAAATCTGGCTGACCTGAAAATTATACAATATTTACAAATTTTTAATATATTGTGTATAAATATAAGTTCATTACCAGGTAGACCCAAAACTGGTGGTGGCTCAGCAGCAATATCCATAGCTTTCTTGCGGTTTTCGTCAATCTTCTGCTTGATCAATTCATTCTCCTGTATATCCATGAGGCGTTTATTTTTCTGCTCTTTTGCATACCTGAACAAAGAAATAAGATATAAAAATCATTGTGAAGTTTTAATGTTTGTGTATGTTTCTTTGATAGATTGCAGTTATCAATTTTATACAATGATGCAATAGTTAACACACAATATTATTAAATATTAGTTTTATTACACACTTACCTTTCAATCAGGCTCATTTTCAACTTTTCAGCAGCATCTATAGCCTTGTTTGGGTTCTTAGCTCCGAGCATATTGTTGAAGTATGTTTTGTCCTTTAGATATTCCTTATCCTTACTGATATATGCGATTACACGGAGGTATTTCATGAAGTAGACGTAGGAGTACTCCTCGTCACCCTTTGCACGGGCCTCTTCAGCATTTTCAAAGAGCTTTTGGGCTGTCTTGCATAGCCTGCACATACATTGTAAAATTATGATATTATAAAATTATTCAAATATGTAAATTATTGTTAATTAGATACTTACAAAGCTGCTCTTTTTGATTTTAAGTCAGGTACATTGTGTAATTTGTCTAAATCTTCTATACACTTCCCCAAATGGAGTTGTAAACGACGCGTCTCCGTCATATTTAGAAATTGGTATCAACGATGATACGGAAGAAAATAAGTGAATATAAAGTCACTAGGACGTTTGGAATTACATTTGATATCTAAAACGAAAACACTGGGAATGTTGCAAACTTTTATTAGAGACAAACAAAAATTCTACGGATTAAAAATAATTAATCTCAATTTGACATTTTGTCGTTCATTAATCATTTGTTCGAAGTTCGAACGTCATTCGTTCTGTCGTTCAAACTTCAAAATGTTTTTTTTTATTCGAGCCAGAAGGCTGGAGTACTGTATTTTGGATATATATTTGGATTTCAAGTATAATATTGAAAAACATTCATTATGTTAAAATATTTAAAAACCTACACTGTTTAATGTTTAATGATTTTTGAAATTGTAATTTTATATATTTTGAAATAATCTTGCATTTTAATAATTTATATCTTGTAAATGGAACTGTCGAGAATGTAACGTTGACGTATGTTGAAAAATTACAAACACAATAGCCCAAGGTGCGCAAGTTTTCATGCGCAATGAAAACTTCCTTGATTCTGCTGGTCGATTGCGGTGTTCCATTTAGTTTTTCAGCTGATCACGCTTTCATCAGCCGCTTCGCAGTCGACGCGTGTGTCATGTGCGAATCTCTCGCAGCGTAGTTAGAATCGAGTGCTTGTGTCGTGTAGCTATCTAGTGGCAGTGAAAATGTTTTCAGGACTCACAAATCAGGTCAGTTCGTGGATGGGAGCAGCTAAAGGCGAGCCCCAAGATGAAGAGGTACCCACCCCAACCAAGGACGCGACCGTAGAGACTACGGCAGAAGGGGACAAACAAAGGTATAATCTTTGTTTACATTTTTCTTTGATCATATAAAATTCTTTTTAAAATTTTATAGGCGTCGAGAGAGCTTGGAATGTACAGAATAAGATACGTATAACTTGATAATAGATCGTCAAAGGCTTAACATTATAAGGGAGGGACCGAAATTTTTATTCAAAGTGCATTCCACATTTCGGTAATTCTGCGCAGTGCAATAAAATTATAACGAAATTGCGACACGAATAATTAAAATTCGTGGATCATTCGCATGTTGCATAATATGAAATATTGATCCAAATTGTAATGGGGTCAATGAATTTTTGGGCTGTTTGCTCTTTTCTTCTTATTGGAATCATTTAAGAATATCTTTTATACAGTTAATTTGCTTCCAGACATTTATAATTGAAATTTTGTCAAAAATTTACATAAAATTTTCTTGCAGTCCAACCAAGGGAGGCAAGCTGGACCTCATCACCAATGTGAAGTCTCAAATGACTGGTTGGCTTGGCGCCGGGATCCCCATCCCTGGTCTCCGGAAAAATGAAGCCGCACCCTCCGAAGTTCCTGAAGCTGCTCCGGTGGAAACCGCTGAAGTGGCCGAGCCCAAGCCAGAGGCGAAAGAGGACGATGACAATTCTAGGTACATTAGGTATGCGGGGTTTGCAGATTGAATGAGTTTGCTGTCCAGAGCTTCTTGGTGTGTCATTTATTATCTGTGCTTTCGAAATTTAAAATATCTGGCCAGAAATTGCATGCCATAAAAATTCTTTTTTCAAAATTCATTTCGCTCACCAAGCTTTTCATTATGGCACTATACTTCATATAGATTAAAAATTGGTAGAATAAGCACAGATTATGTAACATTACTTAATTGGATATATCTTGGCACTGTTTCAGAGATGCATGTTATTTCATTTACATCAAAATTGTGTAACAATGGTAACTTAAATTACTTATTTCAACATTTTAAACATATTGTTATTACATAATTTACTCAGTAAAATATCAGGTTCTTTGAATTTATCAAATAAAGAAATATTGTAGTTTTTATAATGTAAACTCATTTTTTCTGCTGAAACCCCATTTTTTTATCACCATTGTTAGTAGTGTCGTGAAACTTATAAAAGGTTTATATTCTTTGAATAACTGAATAAGTTTTCTCTTAATACTTATTATGAATAGTTAAAAATTTCAAAGTTAAACACTTTTACACAATAAGGTATAGATTACATAAAAAAATGTGAACATTGTGTTGGTGAACACTGGGCAGTTACCATACCAGTTACCATATTACAGACAAAATGTATGAAAATCTGCAAATTTCAAATCAATATGAATATCAATAAAAAAAAAGAATAGGGTGTGGTT
>CAJQZN010030236.1:35927-59030 GCA_907164685.1 Colias eurytheme | reverse complement strand
CTGTTACAAATGACTCGAAATTTTGTGTCAGTATCTCCCGGTCTAATTTCAATTATAAATTCAAAATATTATCATAAATCGAATCAGGTACGTAAATAATAATTACAACGTAAACGTACTAATAAGATATGTAATAATAATACCACATATCTATGCATTGTATGTTAAAACTAAACTAAACTAATATTTTATTTTTTATTGGTTTCTATCTTACAATTTGGTTGTCTTTACGTTTAAATTATATAACATAATAGAAGAGTTTTTCTGTATCGGATATATTTTACAGAGTATTTCTATCGATTATTATAATCTATCGACCCATCATTGAATAATTCTGTGTAGACATCACTAAGTGGGCGGAACCTGTCCATGAAGAACGATAATTATTTGTATGACATTTGAACATAGACAATACAATCCTTCATAGGCGTGCAGCTGTCAAAAAGCAAATAATATAATGGACAGAGTATAAGTATAACTATACTATTTGAGTCACTATTTGGACTCGGACGAGATTTGGTTTATGCATATTACTCGACAAAACCTAATCTATCTCAGTAAAAAAGTGACTCAAAGCTTTTGTCGAGATATTTTCAAACATTACATACGAATTACGAACAAAACCTAGTCCCTTAGTTTGAGATCCTTGTTTACTGAGATAGATTAGGTTTTGTCGAAAAATATGCATAAACCAAAGCTCATCTATTAGTCCGACTCGTGACTCAATAGTATATATTGTATAACAGATAGGCTTTGTAAATTCGCCGCCCGAACGAATCGGCCCGGCGCGGCGTGGCGCATTGCGATGCAGCGAGTGCGTTGCCGAAGATATGGCATCCTCATAAATTTCCTCTAAATATTGAGGAAGCGATAGCGGAAGAGGATTTTTTTATTTTAATTTTTGAGGATGCGGTAACGGTTGTGGAACCCAAAATATTGCGGAACTTCCGCATTATGAGGAAGCGGAAGAGGAATCCTCAACAACCCTAATCCATATTTCATACCATTAGACGGATAAGTCAAGCAAAATATTACCAAAGCATTAACCAAAGATAACAAGTTGCAAGTATTTAGTTCAAGATATAATATTCTGCATATCTAATCTAGCTAGGCTTCTGATAATATACCTAAGTTTCCTTCACCACCTGTGAATATCTATACTAATATTATAAGGCTGAAGAGTTTATTTGTTTGAACGCGCTAATCTCAGGAAATACTGGTCCGATTGCAAAAATTCTTTCGGTGTTAGATAGCCCATTTATCGAGGAAGGTTATAGGCTATATTTCATCACGCTAAGACCAACAGGAGCAAGGAAATGCGGATAAAACTGCGGGGCACAGCTAGCTATTTAATATTAGAAAAGCTTTGAATACAATGTAATATGCAAAATATAATTATTCTGTTTCCGATCCTACATCTGATTTTCCGTTCTATTTCGTAATATAATTTATTATCTTAAAGGTTAGTTCTATAAAATACTAGTTGTTCTTCGTGGGTGTGCTTGTTAATAATTGTGAATCCAACCTTTATTATAAATCTGTTAGTTCAAGTGACAAAAATATCATCTTAGAATATTAATTAGTACATCCAGTTTGGCTAAATTCTAAGCGTAAATCATCATTTTAGTCCCAATCATAACTTTCGAAGCTATTTTAAATATCAAGTATATAATTATAGGAATTTACCATACGTTCAGCTCTACATTCAACCATAAAATACGTTAATTAGTTTATTTACACGGATTTACGTTAAATTAACCAGACGATTTATAACATCCGATTTAAAGTAAGTGCAAAAACTTAAAATTGAGTGCAAACCGTTGCCATTCCAAGCTCTTAATTGCGTCTCATTATTGAGTTAATAATTACTAAAAACTGAACCAATTTATCCTGCAATTAAATATATATTTACACGTCATTAACATTGAATCACGTGGCAAAAAAATGAATTAGCAAGTATGTTTGACTTTATCATCGCAGAAATGGAGTTTCTTGCCTCCATAGATACTGCTTTCCGAATCGGTGGTAAATAGCAAAACTATGTTATGACGATTCAAAAGTGCTTCTAGAAGAAGTCTTATTGGATAAATAAATGTTTGAGTAACCTGCAAATTATTATGCGTCACTTGATGATAAATGATCTGGCAATTAACAGACTAAACGTGGTCTTAACACTAGTGTTGAAGATTCCACTACGTAATTAACAGTTATGTAGTATATGCGTGATGATAGCAGTTAAAAGTCAAAATTTTAAAAGTCATAATTATTGTATTTGCACTATTTAACGAATAAATCTTAACTCAAATATCTACGAGGTGTTAAATATTAAGCAATATCGGAAAGGATTTTTTTATTTTGGATGCATGTAGAACTTATAATCCTTTTAAGCCATTTTTTCATTATGTTTATTTCTTTATTCATTTGTTACCTATTCATAATTTTATATGTTTATTTCAACCACAAAATCCTTAGGTAACGTATCTTACATAAGCTATAAGTACATTATTCCTGCTATAATTTCATTTCAAACCGCAGACAGACATTCAAAATGTCGGTTCGTAATCGCCGTCATATCGTACAAGATGACGACAAAATTATTGGTCTGTACTTTGTGTAATATTTGTATACAGTCTCTTGAGTTTATGGTGTCCTGGTACTTTATGAAACTGCATGATTGTATAGAATTTTTAATTGGGGACTTTTCTTGTATCAAGAATTAACAAATGATGTTGGAAATATTTTCTGTTGTTCTGTGTTAACACTCAGTTGTTTTCTTGTCAAGGAAAATAATAAAATAACTTTTATAGTTTGTATTACGTATTTCGGTTTAAAAACAAGCCAAATTAATAGACACATATTAAGATAGTTTGATTAGTCTCTAAGGGCTGATTTTTCAATCCTTGGTTAAAACTTATTCGTCGAATAATGTATAAAACTACCATTTTATAAACGTATTCTAATTGCCCGTATTTGACAGTTTACGTGACATTTTAATATTATCGTGTAATACTTTATTGGACGGATAAGTTTTATCCAAGCATTGAAAAATCGGCCCTAAATCTAATATTGGACTAGTAGGTACATAGTCGAGATTTGAAAACTGATTCAATGGTTCAATCGGCTTGATACTGCATAATATTGTATACCTTATTAATATTTAAACTTTAAACGTACTAGGGTGAAATACTGGGTAATTACTAAGAATTTTAAATAATGTAGGCTCTAGGCAATAAACCATTCATACATGATCATCACTCAAGGTTCTATTTCATTATCTTTTGATACGCATTCATAACATTTTTTCAAACATACATTCCTACGAGCCAATGAATTCCAATTCATTTAGACAAATGGTCACTTCAAAAGCTTTATTAAAATGCCATTCGTGTTATTATTTTTTTTTGCATTCCATCTAGGATTGAGTATATTATTAGTCGAGCTAATTATAAAGAATATTTCTTATTTGTGTATTTTACGCATTTAAATTTATATTTTTATTAATCAACAAATGAAAAGTTAAATTAAAACAGTTATTTAAACCATCCTCGTACTTCAAGAAATATTATAAAAAAATAATTGGCCAAATTAATCCAGGCGTTGTTAAGTTACGCGCTTGCCAACACATTCTGCGATTCATTTTGATATAATAGATAATAAATTGGCCTTTCTGTATTTACTCGAATTTTAGTTATAAAAGCACACCCAAATAAATTAGATTTATTTGAATTATGCATATCAAAGCTGCCTAACCCCTTTATACTTTATTAATCGCAAACTCTGCAAAAGTTTTTTTGTAGGTACGTTGATAAAATTTAAAAGCGGTGACATTGGCTCGTTTGCACAGGCTTATAAATCGCTAAGCAACAAATATGTCCTTAAGCTTTTAATTAATTGCACCTTGAAATTGGTCTCGTTTCATTTTTTTCCGAACCTTTCCGATGACAGGTTATGCAAAGAGAGAAAAGAATTAGTTTATCTGTGGTGCGGGTTCCGTATTAAAATACTACTAATATTATAAACATGTATGTGAGGATAGATGGGTATTCTCTGTCACCTAAAAACAAATGAATGCTTAGCTTATGTGACTTATTAAGTTATTAAGTTTAATAAGCAAAGAAATAGCTATAAAATTAGGGATAGGGAAAGCTAGTTTTACTTTTTGTATTTTACTAATCTATGTAATTTAATTTTGGAAAATTTTTTGGAAAAGATTGTGTTAGTAGTTCTGTGGTTGTCGTGATACAACCATGCACACATCTATGAGCTAGTTTTAGTTACGCTAATATCTATGATACAAAGTACGATAGTTTTACAGTGACATTTATATTGTTCCTTATTTTTTTTATTAAAGTGAAACTTTTATTACATTGTCTCAAACTTTTTGGTCTGTGTAGCGCATGTCGCGTGACGGTCGGCTGCCGAGTAGGTATAAAGCAGTGTTCGGAAAGTTTCACTTTTACCGTGGTTTCATAAAACCACACAACATTTTTTACATAAAAGGGATAGATAAAAACAAAAAACAAGACAAAGCAACTCGCCATTCTTAAATACGGAATCCTAAAGTGTGATTGAAAAACTCTAATTTACCACACAGAGCGGCAAATATTTTCGCATAACAAATATTTTATCTGTCCGCATAAATCTCAAAAACCAGCTCCAATGTGTATTTAATTTATTTTTTCATTCTGAATATTTATGGTGTAAATGCACTTGTAAAATAACGTCATATTATATACTTTTATAACCTTTATAAGCTAGTGATTGTGAACGATTAAAAATTATGTATATAAATTGCATTTTTCAAAGATGTCTGCACATTGTATGAGTGAATCCGCGAGTTGAAACTTGTAATGAAATAAGTTTTAACAGAAATAATATTCATATTCGTTCTCATTTAAATGTATTAATAAAATTTGATTACCCTCGTATATCTGAACACTTGTTAAAACCTCACTTCCTCTATACCTTGGTATAGAAAGAGGAAAATAAAAACCAGGATATTATTATCAGCGCAGATAATTAATTAATTTGACGTTTGATTACTTTTTGTCTCGCCAATTAAGTGTGGCCGATAAGAATTAGAATAAATCTGATTCATTCTTATTTTGTATCGAACTCGATTTTGTTTAATAAATAATTTAACATTACTGTTTACTACTATATTTTAAGGTTCTTTCTTTGCAACAAATAAAAATATGTGAAAAACGGGACTTGGAAAATGCGTTTATAAAAACAGACTATTTCTAGTCAGATTTTCAAGCTTACTTTACAAAGATCTATAGCAAGTTTTATCTAAAAGCTGTATCAAAAGTCAAGTGTACAGTAATTTGCATGTCCTTTATTTTACCATATATGGGCATTACTAACAGTGAATCAAGTGTACAGGGGCTATAAAGAGCGCACAAAAACACTCGTTAGCGACTCACATTCTAAATACACACGGGGATAGTGTTTGGTGAATATTAAAAGAAAAAAAGTTCAACGATGATTGTATTGTTTATTACGGAAAAGGGATAGGCTTGATTGTTAAAAATTACCTATATACCAAAGGGAAAAACACGGGCAATAAATTTCACTTTAATTCAAAATATTGCAACTCTTAACAAGTTTTTTTTTTTAATAAATTGTAAATCATTAATTATGAGTGGTCAAAGTGTATTTTCATTATTCGAATGTCATTTAGGTACGTTCCACTGCAAGTATAGGCTAAACATCATTGCTCTACGAAAATTTGCTCTTTACTGCTATACTAAAACGCAATAATGATTACGATTTTAATAGATAAACTCTCATTTCTAATCCCACAATGAATGAACCAACTACCTATAGAAACATTAAATCATTACTCTCATTCTTTTGTTTCGAAAAACATGAGACATTTTTTGCTCAATAACCTACTGGCTACAAAGTTCCTATATCGCTTCAAAGTTCAAATTGTGACACACGGACTGAATAAAACACGCTCTGCCCAGCGTATAAGTGTTCCGAACATGATGTCCGTGTGTCATGTACCTATGTAGTTATGTTTTTATATACTGGCCGTTTTTCCTGTATCACATTACAGTTTCTATGTTATATGGGTAAGTGTAGATTAAATTAATAACGAGATTTGCTGAAACAGTGTTATGTTTGTGTGATTAAGAGGATTTTTGTGAAGATGAAAATATGATATGATATAGATATATCTGTATTAACTATTCATCCAAGTCCTTTAAGTTAATAAGGTGGTATGAACCTATTAATTTATTATTTACAAAAACACAAACAAAACCTTCAATGGATAGTTCTATTGAAAAAGCGTTGCATGCTTTAATAATTTCATTAATACGTACAAATGAAGCGAAAAAACCTGCTAATTTATTAATCCTAACATTCTTAACTTTTTCAACCGAATAATTTACAATTAAAACTATCGACAATGCCACACGAAGTCACTAATTGACTCGCTTCAACAGAAAAAGTGCATTACACAGATGCGCAGTAACTATGATTATATTAATATTGTTCACACAAGCCGGAAACGTCGATCAAATAAAAAAAGAATTAATAGGAAAAGTTCTCATTACGAGTTACAAGTAACTGAAAGTCTACGCGATCGTCGCGGAGCGAATCGAGAGCAGGAAGACCTAATAATACCTGTCTGGCCGCTAGTGATGTGATACATGTACGATAAATTCATATTTTTATTTTAAATACGATGAAGGATTTCTTGTGGAGGAAAAAATAATGGGTTTGCGTTACCTTATGCTCGACATGTTTGTGATGTGTGTTTTATACATATAATTCCAATCAATTTTCTTAGACGTATTTGTGACTGAGATGCATCTTAATTTAGATTGGCTAACTCAAAACATTTAAAAACTGACCAAAATGCAATTAACTGTAAACAATCTATTGTTTTGCAATATTCTTGTACTGAATTAGGTCTATATAATATATCTGACCTTTAATTAAGTTACAATATTATCTAAAAACAAAGTATCAAACCATCGATATCATCACATCACTAATGTATCGTTAGGACCGGTAGAATCAGTGCCTTGTAAAGGCTTCTCAGTTATATAGGGCGCACACACGTTAGCGTTTATGAGGATGACCAGAATCACTATCTGAAGGGTGTCAGATTTACTTAAAGGAAAAAGACATATAAGTATTTTAAAGATGGTGGTATCCTGTCTATATAATATTTGTATATTCTCGTGTATTCTACATATAATTTTCATCCTAGATTTTATTCGTATTTGCAACTTTTCGTTTAAATTGGATCCACCTACTTGCATATATTTATAAAATTTCAATGAATAGTAAAAGTGACCAACAATTCCAATAATAACCTGTATTTTCGTTTATACAACAATAATAATAACGCAACAAAGCGGTAATTTTGTAAAGAACACACTTTCACACACATTCGGTTTAAATTGGTTATTCAAAAGTCAGTCAATTTCAAATAAATAAGCCATCGAAATTGCGCAGATATAAATCTCAATTCGCGCCAAAATTTACCGTCAGCGAGGCGCCATGTTGCAAAACGCATGACATTTTTTAAACATTTACAAAGCCTTGGCTGTAAAATTTTATTAAATTGCTCTAGACTAAGTTTATTCTTTATAGTACTGTTATATCCTTGAGTTTATGTTTTATTACATTTTGGGTAATGTGCAATTTTAAACATAGATTTTTGTATTTATATTCAAATAGTGGGATTACCTACAGTTTGTTTCTATATTGTAATGGTATATATTACAATAACAGATCAACCAATTTTGACTTCAGTGTGGAACCAATGCGACGTATGCATTCATTTCATTAATGTTGTTTTCCTTCACTGAATCACTGATTGATATGTAAAAATAACATTATCATTATTGCTTCATTTTAAATTAAATCAGAGGTCTTATCGGTATCTTAAAATTAAAATTGAAAACTAATCCATAGTAGGTGACCTATTTTATATATCTCATTTCTATTGTAAACTAATAAAATATATTAATGGCATCTGTAATCTCGAATTCAGGCACCGTATTTTTAAACGTATTTCGTTTCTTATCACATATTGTCGTACCCAAATAAACCTTTATTTTTAAACTTAAAAGTAATGGTAGATAATTACTAACGGATGATAAATGTCTCGCAGGAAATAATTTAAATATCCATGTCTTAAGTATCAAGCCAATAAATCTTTGATGTTATCAACAGATTTCATCTCGACGCTTTTACAAAATTGATATAGATAAACCCTCAAGCAAAAGTTTAATAGGTAACGTAAAAACTGTTATTTGTTCCGCAAATATTTCAATAAGAAATTATTTAATTAACCTCCTTTTAAATTGTTAAATATGCTAGCGGTATTAAAATTAATACACCCGGTTTTTGGATACTTTCTGGTGATAAAAATATTTTGTTTAATAGACAGTATTTTTGTACTTGGCAAAAAGGTTCTTGAGTGGCGACCACGTACAGGACGTCGCAGTGAGGGACGGCCTACAACGCGATGGACAGACGACCTGATCAAAGTGGCGGGGAGCCGCTGGATTCAGGCCGCTGGTGATCGGTCGTTTTGGAAATCTTTGGGGGAGGCCTATGTCCTGCAGTGGACGTCCTGAAAGGCTGGAATGATGATGAATGATGATTTTTGTACTTTATAAACGTATCTACTATGTGTGTTTATGTTTTCACAATTCGTATCGTATTTGGACATAATTAATCTTGAAAAAGGAGATAGCTTCACAATATATAAGCAAAGTCTTTCGCTCTGTCCGTCCCTAAGTATGCTTAAATCTGTAAAACTACGCAACGGATTTTGATAAGATTTCTAATAGATAGTGTGGTCCTTGAGGAAGTTTTCTAAAGTTTTCAAAGTGAGCAAAGCCACGCGCGGAATTATAGTAAAGTACGTACTATAATTCGAGTAGATATAATAAAATTATGAAAGCTAAAAAGTGATCGAAATTACACGTGAAAGTACTATCAAATAAAGCATAGAGATTTGGTATAGAGATAGGTGAAATCCTGAAGTTCAGCTGACACTAGTCATTTTAATTGTGATGGAATTGTCAAAACTAAAACCAATTATGAAGCTTTTGTAATTTTAACAATACAAAGCCTGCTCTTAAAATGAATTCGAATTCCTGTGTGACATTAACCCAAAAAAATAGACAGAGTCGGGCCGACAAACAAGTCTAAAACATAAACAATATCATGCATAATTCAGTCATAACAAATTTGTACATTCCGACCATTACATAGTAGGTATTTTACATAAAGCTAATAGCTAAAAGCCAGTAGCAAAACTTGTTTGTTCGTATACGTTGACCTCCTAAACGGCGGTCATCTTGCTCTATAAAACGCACTACCTGGAATATTGTTCAGATAAGAACGTGTTGTTCTAGATAAGTTCAATTTCAAGTTGAGATAAGTTACATGTTATGCTTTGTCTGCTTGCTATAGTGATGTAACTTAATGGTAGGTACAGGTTGAAATTTCGTCACTGGGTTGTGGTTTCGATAAAATTGTGTGTTTTTAGTTTTTATGGCATAGATTATATGGCATGGAAACAAAAAATAAATAATTGAGTATGTTTAAAAATCGTGTATTTTTCTCAGTAGGTTTTTATTTGTAAATACAAAAAAAATGCCGTCTGCCGTCAAAAAAAAACAAAAAGTAAGGTAACTCCTATTTACTTCAATATTCAATAATTATTGTATTGTTGTGCTTGTCTACATTCTTTCTTTTAATAGACACATTTGTTTATTATGTCAAAGTTTTCAATTTTTTTTTTATTATTCTCAACTACCGTCAACTCTATAAATAATTTATCAAGCACTTAGCTGAAACTACACACGGTTCAAATAAAACCGTATCTCTACAGATATTTATTGACCATACATGTTTATTGGTCCATTAGACCGTTAATTTGTAATTTATGCTGTACTTTAGGTTAATTAAAATGTAAAATTGTATATGTACTGTTTGTTTCTAAGAATTTGTGTTTACAATTTTATTATCAAAACTGTCTTAAATATAAGGGAAGTTATACATTGTTTTTTTTTATATCTAAAACCACAGATATATGTAAACGAATTAAGTGTAGAGCCTCGAATATTTTACTTGTCTAACTGGTAATGTAAAACATCATCAGTTTAATTATGTACCTACTCAAAATTGTATAAAGAATGAATTAAATTAATAACCCTGGTACACTTGGCCAGCGTGGTGGATTATGGCCTGTACCCTCACAAGAGGCCCGTGTCCAAGCAGGAGGAACGTATATGGGCTGATGATGATGATGATAACATACTTTAAAGAAATGTAAAGCCGCCCCTAAGATATTTGATTAAATATACTTTGATATTCTCTTCTATCTCTATCTTTTATAACATCGAAACTGAAAAGTTTCAGCACAAATTACATTAGTAAGTAGGTACAGACAGCCAAACAGTTAAACAATCTAAACATCCAATACATGTCCATACAGCGCATGCGGCATGACATTCCTGAACACAAAACAGGGAACGCATTTTAATGAAGATAATTATTTTAACGATTTCAATCCGATACCTCTACAGGAATGCCTGTTCATAGTGTTTATATTTGGACAAAGATATTTTGTTTTTATGTTTATTTTTGTACCTACTTTTGATTCTGTAAACTAAGCATTGTGCTAAACATAGCTGACTCGGCATACCTACTGCATACTTAAAAGCTTACTGTTTATTTTTTACTATTGCAATGTTTTAAAAATTTTACACAACTATGTAGTAAAAACTGCATAGTTGTGTGCAACCTTTGGTGTTTTAATCTATACCAATATTATGAAGCTGAAGAGTTTGTTTGTTTGAACGCGCTAATCTCAAGAACTACTGGTCCGATTTGAAAAATTATTTCAGTGTTGGATAGCCCATTTATCGAGGAAGGCTATATATCATCACGCTAAGACCAACAGAAGCGAAGCCACGGGGGTGAAACCGCGGAGCGCAGTTCGTTATAACTAGACTTTGTCATCACTATAGTTAATGCTTTTTATTAGTATTTTTTATGTTTTAATCCCATACTTACATTTTTATGTCTTAAACACAGCTTATGTCGTTTAATCTAGGAACTTAAACATCTTGCACTTGCATAAGTAAAATCTAGCTCAGCCAGGCGTTAGCCTTGTAAATATGTATATTTTAATTTATCTCCACATATGGTGTAAATATCAGTTCTAGTATGTAAATGATTAAAGTGTATAATTTTTAACGTTTGCACGATGCGTAGTTATATGTAAATAAGCTTTAAACATAAATGCTTGGAATTATCTAGTTTTATAAGTATGTTTGTTGATAGCTTTGAAACTGCAAAACCCATTTTGATTACTTTAATAATTGTGTCTGTTCTCTTATAAAGGTGTTATTGTACGATACTTTAGTACATTCTTAATCAGTTTATTGTCTGTGTTTGAAAAACGTGTTATATTTCTGAATTTGTAAAGTTGAGTGCCTGAATACTACCAACTACACCAGAACCAGGATTTGATCCCAAATTACTTTACTTATTTTAATATTTTTATTGTAAAAATAAATAAACTAATTTAATTCTAAAAATTCATGATCCATGTGTGTGAAGTCCCGTGTCCCCGTAGTGGGGTAAGGGGCAGATGCATTATTCATACATCTGTTTCACTGATCGATTTTCTTTAGGGACAAGTAGGTGATCAGCTTTCTGTGTCCTGCCAGACCGAGACATTTTTTTTTTTCTTCGTCTCCACCGGGAATCGAACCCAGGACCCCTCGGTTCTACGCTCAAGCGCCAACCACTGTACCAAGGAGGCGGTCCATGATCCATGTAATAACTCATAATTAATTAAATATGACACATTCGTCAAACTATCTGCTGGTATACGAAATGCATACTTATATAAAGGTTACAATACTGCGCAGTAATTTATAACAACTCGTTTGCCTTGTAAAAGTATTCTTAATACCTAAATACTATAACTATGCAGCTTTTATATTTTGACAAAGACTTTAGCTAGCCGTATAACGCTGCTTCGTCCGTGTTTTCGCTGATAAACATTGGTTTGAGTTTCAGCTTTAAGTTTAGATGATTAGGACTTAATAAAAAGAAAAATTAAATTAAATTAGAATCATCTTTATCATTCAAGCAATCAAACATTAATTATTTTATATTTTTTGCTGCAATAAATTTCATTTAGGTAGGTACATATATACCTACGTTTATTATCATAAGGCTATAATTATAAACAAACACAAATTAATTTATTTCCCTAGTTAATTATCAAATGATGTCACAAAGCACTAACTTGTGAGGTCCGATATTGAACTTGACGAATACAATACATAAATCACTTTATATTGAAACACGCATAAATTAACATTTCTATATTATTATTCAAAGACACTCCCTCTTTCAACAACTACTGTTAAGTCACTTAAGGATTTTAAGCTTTACCGACTTAACAAAAGATGGTGATGCTTTTATAAATTATATTGTAAAAAATATAAAACTTATTTTAATATCTAGACAAAGCAACGTCGCGACCTTGACCTCGCTCTATATAATACCAAAACATTACCTACAATAACATAATTAATGCATTTTAATGAATGGTTTTTTGTGGAATATATTTTAAATTTATTTCAGCTTTTTAATATATTTAAACGTACCAGTGTCGTTATATTTTCATAAACACATTGGCAAATTGAACAAACGTTTCCTATCTCTTATTTATTATTATATCAGCCCCTAAAAAGCTGTTTATTATCTATAATATTAATATACATTAAAAACTCATAAAATACTAAATCCTTTCAATAAAACAGTCAAGACGTGGCACAGACTATAAAACGGGGATCACAAATGACAAATGAGTAGACGACGTGACAATGAAAATTATAATTTCAATGCACCCCTACGCGATACGATGTTTACTAGTTTTTTTTTTTTATACTTGGATAATTTGTGTGTGTTTGTTTGTAGGCACTTCTGGAATTATTGAACAGGTTTTAAATCGTTATTCCAGAGTAATGTAGACTTGGATTTTTTCAAGGGATAATCGCTACATGATATAAAACAAAGTCTATGTCGATGTTAGAGTGATGTTAGAGGGCTTATCACATAATTTCTAAGGTTTAGACAAAGCGGGTGAAGCCGCGGGCGGAGAGCCAGTACAAAGTAAATACAATAAATGAAATAGCTAAACGTTTTATGTTAAATTATGATAGAAATGTTATTTAAACCATATTTATTTCCATTAATTTATACAAAAAACGCAACAAATCCAAGCCATTCTTATATTATGAGAGACAAGACGATTGTAAATAATTTTTATCTTATCAACCAAGCCTCTGTTTTTGTTTTTAACGATTCAACAAGACATTAATGATTATGCAAGAGAAATAATGGCCCGATGATAAAAAATAATGATCGGAGTCAATATTAAAAATGCATTGGTTTCTTTTAAACTGAAATTAATGTGAAACAAACCCAAGTCCAGTTTTTTAGAGTATTTTTCATCATTTCATTGTTATCCAGAAAATTCATAGACTATAGAACCTTGACTATAGGTAGGTAGTGTGAGGTGATAATACCTAATCAACATTTAATAAAAAAATCAATACATAGGATCCTTTATGTACCCTTTCGATTCATGACAAATGCCTTTTTTCTGCGTAAAATTACAAGATTTCTCTATTTACTTGCAAACATCTAGGTTTAATTTACTAAATTCGCAAAACAATCTTTGGGTCAAAATTCAACTAATGGCTTACTTAATACCTTGATTATATCTAGATTTCGAGATACCTAAGTTATCGACTTAAATTGAATTGACCCGATAAGTATTGTCCAATATTTCAAGGAATTAAATGGAGTAATATTAATTGTACTTAAACATTAAGTGACATTTTAAGTGATACTTAAACTTAAACTGCTCTCGAACATTACAAAATTTCAACCTTTAACTTTAATCTAAATTTATGATAACTTTAAATAAACAGTAAAGTAAACAAGTGAATTTGAAAACTGAAAGTTCGATTCTCAGTGAAGACTAGTTAAAATCTTCAGACTGATTTGTTGAAAAATACTGCTTTATTCAAATAAAGGTTAATTAAATATTTAAAATATTGCTTTTTCGCTTTAAAACTACAAAATAAAAATTGATTCCGAATTGGTTATTTGTTCCCTTCATGGCTTACTTACCTGCAGTAGTTGTTTTTAAATTAATAAATAAATAAAAAAATAACCACTGAGCCACTGCATTCAAATAAAATGCATAAGATAGTATCTCCGTAAGTATTCATTAAACCCAATTATTACTATATATATATATTTCTTGCAACTGAATGCGTTCAGACATTATGTAAATTTTTATACTTTAAGGTCATTATTGGTACAAGAATGCTCGTGAATACGCGAATTACATTCCCCGAAATATATAAACAAACCATTGTTCCATATGAGATTGTTTTTAAAACCTTTTATTATATTTAACGGTATTGCTACAATTTAAAACAGTCAATGCCCTTTATGCTACTACAGCTAGAATGTATGACAAAAATATAATGTATTGTGACTTTAAAAACGCCGCGTTTACTAAAAATTATGTACTTAAGACCTTTGCAGGATATATTTTAAATAACGTATTAGACTCTTATGACTTAGACTTAGACTTAATAATATGTTTATGATGTGTTTTTTATTCATTTTGCTCATATTTCTGTGTTCACGTTAGTAATTTTAACAACGATATTTTTTAACAGGAGTTAGTTTGTCCGTATGAGATTTTCGAAATTACAGCTTAAATATACAAACGCTTATATAGTAGCCAAAGCACTATTTACATGTAATGATTATTTAAGCTGGTATTAGCCAAGTTACAATTTTAATTAATATAATACTGAATGAATATAAGATAGGAATCGACACGCCGCCTACGCTCCGCTATTGACATGAACAGAACCGAGTTGTTCTGGACTATATAACTGGGTTTATATTTTATAACTATAATTATTAGTTAATGTTTGCGGATTAAATCAAGTGGATTATCTATAAAGAATTCATATAATAGCTTAAAAAAGCTTTTTAAACACTATGGACATTGACAATGACTCTAGGAATTAAATGTTGTTGCCTATGAGATAATCTTATAGCGAGAGTGCAAAATTATTAATAAATATAGATTAAAAAATTTATGTTCAAAGTGTTTTGCTCACAAATTCGATATAGTACCTACCTACTATAACACAAATTTCGTGTTATAATATTTTATTATGTTACGTCACAAAGCTTTTGATCCCCCCTGCCCCTTGTCACATTATGTCATATGTACGTGTATGTACTAAGATGATACCCTCCCCCCATTAACGTGTGACGTAATTTATGGATGGCTCCCAAGCTAAACAAGCGTTTAGGAACGATTGCCTTCTATACTTTCTCAAACGTACCACCTTAAATAACATTTTAAATTTTAAAATCCGTTAAAATCACTAAACAAACCAAGATGTTTAATACATATTGTATATTTTAAAACAAACATTGGAACCATAAAAATACATTCCCATATACCTATGTATGTTCTTCGTAAATACATCTCCTTATATTCATATATTACGTACACGAGCAAAATTCCTCGAAAAACAATAAACTTTTATTAAACAAGATCACAGCTTTTCGACAATCATTTGTAATTGCTCACTTCATTGTATTTATAACGTTATTTCTTCATTAATTAACTTCATTATTAACTTTCCGATGAAAGCTATTTATCATTTAAATATGGTGAGATTTAATGAACACTGATTCCACGATTTGATATCAAATTTGCCATATAAGGAGTTTGTGTTGATAGTTTCTTTGATTATAATGTGTATTTACTAATGAAAGAGAAAATAATATTCTCTGGATAGAGAATGATTTGTCTGTAATTTCAATATAAATAGTACGTAAAAACATTGTCATGAAAGTGATAAGCACGATGTCAATACATTTGTATTAATAATATGATAACTTTTATAAACAAATGAGATTCACAAAAATATCCAATTTTAAAGTTTTTACAATTATTTATTCAGATTAAATCAATAAAAACATCCAGAAAGTGTTAAAACAATAATAATCCGAAACAACTGAATCGAAATAAACCGCGAAATGTTTCAATCGTGATTCACAAACAATAACAATAAATATATTACGAAAAACCTTGCTCCTTGCCTTCTAAAATTACAAAATACGAGACTGTGGTTAAGCAAGTGTTGCCTTATAGGGTGTTTTTAGTATCGCATATTATTTTCAACAATTGGAATAAAAACAAGATGAATATTGACGAGACAAACTGAATTTCCGAGATTAAATGTGCATAATATTTTACTGAAAATACTTTAGGTTTTTTATTTTGATGTACTAGTTTAAAGTATGCCGACTATAGTGGTTCTTGTAATATCAATCGCAAAAGTTAAATTAATTATAAAAAATCATTATTTGTTATGCAACAACAAAAAAATTATTCTGAAAATATATTCGACAACTGCGTAACACATCTTTTAATTTATTTTATTTTCATTAAATGTTATAAAATTAATAACACAAAATCATAATACTATTCCCTCTTCTAATTCACGTATCAAACTTATAATCATCTTTTTCATGTACAAAGTACATGCAGTACCCATCCATACACTGCTAATAATTCTACATAGGATGACTAACACTTCCTAACTTTCTAAATAAACCCTCAGACCTAGTTGCCTGATTTCACACTTAAGCGATTTCGTATTAAATGCACATTTACTTGTCGCATATATCTACAAATGACGGTTTGCTTTAAATTTATTGTACCATTCGTTCGCATTGTAACTGCCGATTCTAAGAAACTTTCTTATCGTATTTCATCTTTGTATATGAATGCTATGGAAATAAGCTTCTTGGTGGTTAGTTTAAGAATTTACCAGATTGTATGGCTAGTTATGATTATCTCTTATACTAAGAGAAAGCTATAGATAAATCAGAGAAATGATAGCAAAATGAAAGATCAGAAAGAAGTGTCGAAATATCCTTTCCTCCAAAGAATGTTATTGGTCTTGCATCTAATCTATGGATATTTTTATCTTCCGCCTCTAAAGACACTCGTAATTAAAAGCTCCTGTATCAAAATGCTAACTTTTAAGCTTACTGAAACTACTCCTCATTTTAAAATGCTCCTTTATATCAAACTATTTTCATTATTTATATCTTTCTTCACAATAATAGTTATTACATAATAAACGTCAAAAATAATCGAATGAATTACGACGCCTACTTCAAAAGTATTAATCATGCTCAGTGTCACATTAATTACCTTAATTTTCTCGTAATTATTAACTCGTTTTACATTCACTCAATCACTCGTCATGTTCTTTAATTTTTCTATATAATAGAGCTGTTCAAATTAGCTTTCGTATAAAGAAAATGTGTCATATCATGGTTATAATGTTTTGAAAATATAATTACAAGTTGCTGTAGCAACTGTAGATTTATTTGTAAACAAACGCGACTACGCAACTACTCATGTTTTTTTTTTGGAGGGTTGTTTACCTAATAAATAATATCTTTTTCCTACAAACATTTTTGAAATAAACAAATGATTAGCTACTGAATCAAGTTTAATTTTACAACAGAAAAAACTATCTACCTACATTTCGCTTATTCCCAAAATAAAGGCTTTTTCGCATCGATACATAACTGTATTTCATATCACCAATTCACGGAAACTGCGTACCTATGTAGAAATGATCAGTTGGTATCAAAAACCTTAAAACTTACTGAAAAAACTTTAAAACTTAACACATTTAAAACATAAATTATACCATGAAATGCATGCATGCAAGCAGCGTGGCTACTGCATCATTAAGTGGCTATCAATTGGAGATCTATTGAAATTAGTCGGCGAACGTTCTCAATATATTATTGTAGAGGCGATACATCAAAGGCTTTCACGCCGAGGCGTTGGTAAATGGGTAATTTTAATTATAGTTATGGTTATTAAAAATGTGCTTGTATAAAAAAAAAATATCTTCTCTTGCACTAGTTTAGCATATTTATATTCTTTACAATCGTCCTTTTGAACAATATAAATAAGTATATTAACATTTATGTAAAGCTTGTAAGCTTTAGTATATTTGATTGTTAAATAAGAAATTTATTCTAATAAGATTTTTCATTTGTTTACAGGTAAAATATCCATTGCCGATTAGCAACGATAAAATTGGAAGAATCATCCTGAAAACGAGTAATGTATCACGAACTAAGTATTCCTGTACCTTGTGCTTATAGGAAATAGATACATGCCTATATTATCGTATAGCACTGGAGCAGAATGCCTTTCACATCTGTTACACGGAAAGATTTTCATAACAAGCAAGTTAAAGCTTCTGAATCTTCCGGAGCCTATAATTAAGCTTCATTGGTTTTTAACCAGATAATTTCTAGTTTGTTTGATGGGGACTTGAGACATAAAATAATTATATTTCTACATTTTATCTTATAATAATGACGTAATCTCCTGAACACTGATACAATATCGAATATTACTAGTTGTTTCTTAGTAACTTCACTTGCATTGTATTTGACTTTATTTATTAAAATTCTCCGTAATATATTTAAACTATATAATTGCTATTGTAAATTAAATATTCTTCAATGAATCGAGCCTTTTTCTTTGTCTGTAAAATGTAGATATTTGGTATCTACGATTTATTTCGAAATTATCTATTAAAACGTAATTTATATTATATTGTGTTTTTAATGTATTTTTAGTTGGAATATCAATAGATTCAGATTGCAGTTTCTTGTTTACATTAATATTTTAGAGTTAAATACCGATTTCAATCGATTGTATCGCTCAGATTTATGTGTATTATAAAAGTCAATTGTTTTTAGAATATTTCGTATGCTAAATCTACCTGTAAAGCATAAAATTTATTATTTACACAACGTTTTCTACCATATCTAAATTCTAAAGTTTTCAGATAATTTTTAAATGCATATACTATGTAATATACATACTATCATTAAGAACTAAGAAGATAGATATGCAAATTGTATGACACATAATAAGCTGAAATATTTGCAAATATCTCAAAGCTAGCCTTAGAACATTAAGTAAGTTTAATGTGTTTAATGCTCTCAGAAGCTAGTATACAAATATAATATCAACACACCATAAAATTCCATAACGCGTGGCATCCGCCATTAATCCCATCAAACAGCTATCATTGATTGATCTATAAACCGGTAATGTGTCAAAGTATTCCGCCATTTTCATTAAATCGATTTACGTAACTGGATCAGATTACGCGCTAAATATTTATGAAGGCTCTATCGATACAGCTTTGATTTACAGCCGACGTGAGAGCACCTGCCTGCTAGTGTTGGTTTACTTTTCATTCATTGCAAATATATAGAGTTTTCATGTAAAAAGATATGTTTTTTCTGGTATTTTTTATGAAATTTAAGGGCTTGCTAGTAAGGGTGTGTTCATATTTGTACACACAGATAATTAAATAGGTATAATGTTAACATTACGAACATTTTAATAACAT
The DNA here is from genome assembly GCA_907164685.1 of Colias eurytheme. NCBI lineage: Eukaryota > Metazoa > Arthropoda > Insecta > Lepidoptera > Pieridae > Colias > Colias eurytheme. Next base: position 39,453 of record CAJQZN010030236.1, on the reverse strand, counting down.
AAAAAAATTCTAAATCTGAAAGATTATATTTAATTTACACCTTGTAATAAAATTTCATACACCTAGCAATTCAAAGGATAAAGTTAGCTTATGTTCATTTATGTTATTTTGTAACATACAAACTACAAAGTTATCCTAACAATCGAATTCAAATTTATATTATTTACTTTCATATGTCTCTATCTAAATTTCTCAACAATATTAAACTATTTCCCAGCAATATCTATAAAAGCACGTTCATTTAACACGTCCGATCACAGTCGTATCGTAACCGAAACTGTCGTTGCGATAAAATCGTCACGATGTGTCACCGTGAAGGGGTTTCACAACAGATCGTGCGGGTTCGCGGATCGTCGTCACGATCACGTCACGATATCAATCTGGTGACGGAGCTCTTCATTTTACCGTTTTGACAGTGCACTGTGTTATTCCAAAAATGTATAGATTTGCTACTGATATACCGAATAATTTATAACGTAGTTAGAGACTTTCAATTCCAATTTTGTGCAATGTTGGGCACGTGAGGGAGCGCCGAATAGAGAGCTTGTTTCCTATCTTTAGTTGAAAGAAATATAAAGAAAAAAGGTTTGATTTGAAAACATTTCTTAGTTATAAAAACCGAAACATTAAGAAAACATGGTTTTCACAAAACAGTTCAGTAACAAAAAGCTTCACTATTCTACGATATAATACATAAAATTAATGTGTTTTATTTCGTATCTATACTTTATTAAAGCTTTATCACCATAGAAAACTCACAATATTACAGCTCATCTTCTCACACATACAGTGTGGCGTAACATATACCGTTGATTTGTATTACAAAGCCAAATTGTCGATGTAAGTTTCAAATAATACGTGCCGTGCAAGTGTATCAGTATAATGAGCCTAATTTCACCTATTGCATTCACAGTTCATATACTACTTAGAAGAAATAGGTCATGTTTTTCAGTATTGTTTAAAATTTCCTATTTCACAAAACATTTAAACTAAAGGAAGCTCCTGACACAAACATTTTATTTGCTTACTAGGAGTGTTCCAATCACAAATTAGTTCAAGAACTAATGTAAAATAAATAAATAAATAATTTGAATTTAAATTACCACATTAATTTACCATGATGTCTTATAGCATTTTTATTTCCAGTGTGAGAAAGTAATGGTTCTATACAATCTATTTTCCAGACTGGTTATAATACTGCTTTAAAACATCGTGGTAGGGTATGTACGAGGGTATGTTCAGTACAATAGCTTGAAAGTGAAAAGCTTACCTATGCATTTATTTTCATAATACAATCGACATCAAACACCAACAATTGCAGCAAGAATAATTGGTTAAATACAATGTAAAAGTTATTACATTAATCCAAAGGTAGCCGTGCTCGAGTTGTAATAAATATAACAAAAGCAAAAGTCAATTTCTCGCCACGGGATCGTTAAAACGTGGTCACGACCAAAATCTTGAAGTCGGATTTACGATTGCTGCACCTACAGTTATTAGCAGCTATGTTTTATGCTTCGGAATTACGTTTGGTGTGGGAAAAATTTATTATTATAATTGACTAGCTGTCCGCCCCGGCTTCGCCCGTGGTACATATTTACGTTTTCTCTACGTAAAAACCATCCTCGTACTTCAAGGAATATAATAAAAAAAGAATTATCGAAATCGGTTCAGCCGTTCTCGAGTTATGCGCTTACCAACACATTTTGCGATTCATTTTTATATATAAGAAGACTAGCTGCGCTTCGCAGTTTCGTCCGCATTGCTTCGCTCCTGTTGGTCTTAGCGTGATGATATATGTATAGCCTATAGCCTTCCTCAATAAATGAGCTATCTAACACCGAAAGAATTTTTCAAATCGGACCAGTAGTTCCTTAGATTAGCGAGTTCAAACAAACAAACTCTTTAACTTTAAAACAAAAACAAAAACTTTAACTGGTGTAAAAACAGAGTCAAAACGTTATGATTGTTTAAATGCAGAGTTCCCATTACTGATGTGATATCACTTCGTCTTGATAAATTGCTATCTTCTTATTATAACACTTGTATCAATTGAGGGACACATTCTCACACAGTAAACGATACTCATAGCGTTCATTCACAACTATTAAAATGAAAATCTTGACTTTATGTACTCACTACTCATCGCTCTCCGAACAAAATAAATTACAAATTAATTAACAACGAATAATCTTGAATTAGACCAAACATCCACTCTAAATTTCATAAACTAAATTATATCCCTCACAAGTACATTGTATATTCCTTACCGTACTATGTAAACACGAATATATTATTAATTCTGTAAATTAGCTTGCGAAACAAAGATAATAACTATCTGTGGCGTTTATCTGGATCGTAGTAGAGTATACTGGTGACAGAATACAAATGTCGCTTCATAATTCTAACAAATATCACGTAGCAAGTGAGGTAAACAATACAATTGTTTTATTCAATTGCATGCTGTTTTATTATATCTAGCCTTCCGTATTTAAGCGAGTAATATTGCAATCATAATGGTTTAAAAACGTTATTTTTTGCGAAAAGTTTTGGCACCGTTAAGAATTGAATCCGTGCAGAAATTTTATGAAATTGAAAGATATTAGCATTCACGGTTACGAAAGATTTAAAAAAAAGTATGATTTAGGTATTTTATAGATTTTAGGTAGATATATTAAGATAGAGAGAAGAGAGTTCAGTGTAATTTAAATTTGTATTGATAGAGTGGCTCAAATTCAATGGAGGCTTTCGTTAAAATCCTAGTACTTACAAAATCGCTGGTAAATCTGCCACAATTAGAATATAATACGAAGACACAATGGCAATAGAATATAGATTGCCGTAAATAGCACTTGACACGGATCTGGCTTCGAAATCTCACGTAAGATCTGATAAGTTGGCCCTTTACTTGCTGACGTGATGTGCATTGTTATATACATACTGCAGTTAATCAGCCATGGGATAATGAATAAGATAGTTGAGTAAGTTCTTGAAATATCAAATTATATGTGTTGTTATTAATAAGGTTTTAATAGAGTCGTTGAAATAAGTAAAGGTTTCGTTGATAAAGAGATAAGAAATAAAGATTTTACGAGCGCCGTACATTTATTATCATCACTAAAATGTCCCTATTTTTGCGAAGTTGGCAAAAATAAGGCTTTTTGATGGTTTAATGATACCTCCTATTGGATAAGCGACAATGTTGTATGCAGCACCTAAGACCTTTTCATTGTTACCTAACTTTATTTAAAGTAGTAACGAAAACCATATTATTTACAATGTTTCTTTTCCGTAGGTACCACTTTGTAGAAGACATGGAATATTCAAGGAATATTTTGTGAGTGATCGCTTAAATGACAAAACAACACTAATCAAATTAATACTCTGGATCTGAAAGCTAATATTATAATTCATTTTACTAATTATAAAAACCAAAACGATAATTATTTAAAATCACACATGCTATAAATTTATATTAATTGTTAATCATCTCAATAGATGGCGCGCGGTGTGTCCCTTCAGACAC
>CAJQZN010030236.1:19831-35917 GCA_907164685.1 Colias eurytheme | reverse complement strand
ATATTTATAAAGCATTTGAATGCCATAAAACCAAAAATATAAATTCATCACACATGCTGACAATGCTGCTGCCGCTTTCAAGTAACTACTGACAACATAAACCAAACATTTAAAAAAATCTCAAAATTTTAAAAGATTGAGAATTGATTAGTATCTGAATATTTATCGATACTTCTCCGCTTGAATCCGACAAATTAAAGTTGCATTTAAACCCGAATAAAATTTAGCATTCTCCATCAAAAAACATAATTTAGCATACTATTTATAAACACAATTCCAATAGAATCAAAACATCTACAAAACAAAAAAGTCGCGAAAAAACATCGACAGAACGACAAAAAGCTACCGAAAACATACCAGTGTTATGACGTAATAATTAGGCCAAAAAAATTCTCAGGCCAATAGGCGGGTTCACACAGAGCGAGCAGCCTCGCGAAGCAATTGCTGCGCGAAGCAGCTTGTATTTTTCACACACGGTACGACCTTATTATATTATTATCATTTTTAATGTATATACTTATATGTTTAGATAATTAACACCCAGACACAGAGCAAAAATCGATATTCAACACACAAATTTATAATAGGTGGGAATCGAACCTACAACCTTTGGCTTCGAAAGCAGTGTCGCTACCAACTAAGCCAACCGAGCAGTCAAATGTGACGTTATTTTCCTCGGCCGAGCCACGTCCACACTGACCGAGCTGCTTCGTGCAGCAATTGCTTCGCGAGGCTGCTCGCTCTGTGTGGACTAGTCTTATGACTAATATTGTAGCAAATTGTATACGCTAATTGACTAATTAAGTTCACACTCAACTATTAACAAGTTGGTACAAAGCTAATGTTATAAGCCAGTTTAAATTTACCGCTATTTTTTGCATTAATTATTTTAATTGGCCGCTATGCTTTGTTACTTTTGATGGCTTTGTGAAAATATTTATATTAAGATGTATAAATTTAATAATTTCTAAATTGGTTAGCAAAATATGCGAATAAACCGTTATTTAAAGTCCAATTTTTTTGCCATTCTTTGATAAGAAAAAAGTAATTATAATAAAAACCGAACTCATATTATGTTGTTGATAAAATTCTTATTTGATATTCTTATCTTAGTAGATAGGTATGTTTAAACCGAAATAGTCCTAGTTACAGCAACAATTACGATAGAACATCAAAAGCTCCAAAAGCACATGCATTGTAATAATTGTAATTCGTAAAACAAAATACATGAGACGATTAACAAATTTTATTACTATTATAGTGTAGTTTTAATATTAGTTGAAAAAAATAATCGAATTCAGATCTACGGTTACTAGGTGACCGTAACCATGATCGTGACTCAGCGTCTGTCTCAGACATTTGGCTAACGGCAAACAATCACGCACTAGTTTTTATTTATTTACAAAAAATATAATAACATAGGTACTAGAATAATTAAAATTTTGATACATCTGTTTTTTTATTTGATATATTTCACTTATATAAATCTTAATCAAAAAACTCGGTATTCTTCAATTCGGTAATTTTCATAATTTTTATTAGTAAGTACAAATCTTATATATAAAATTCTCGTGTCACAATGTTAGTCTGCATACTCCTCCGAAACGGGTGGACCGATTCTCATGAAATTTTCTGTGCATATCGGGTAAGTCTGAGAATCGGCTAACATCTATTTTTCATATGTACCACGGGCGAAGCCGGGGCGGACCGCTAGTAAAGCTATAAAAATTAAAAAGTAATATGTAACTATTATAATACAAAGTTTATTAAAAGTCGGTATGTCAGTACCTACCTGGCTATTTATTCAATAAATATTTTAGTACATATTCACAAATGGCACACTATTATAAGCTTAAATTACAATACAATAAAGATATAAACATGCTACATACAGAGTCCATTCCTTAAAAGTTCTGCCCCGTATCGATTTATAAACGACCGCGACGTCAATTACGTATTATGTCTTCATTTATGCGAATGAATGCCCAAAATACTAAATTAACCTCCAATAAATACTAATGACCTGTAATAAAACGCCTTGAAACAAAATTGCTAAAGGGCTTCAATTACGAAAACTACTGAACCGATATTCATTAAACGCTTCGTGTTCACAGCTATCAAAGTATGGCGTTAACTCCTCAAGATTTAAAGATATCTTAAAAAATGTGCCTTTTCACTTCTTTTACATTGTTGCCTAATACTAGGGGATGCTTTAAAGTATTTCATTAAGTAGTTGACCTCAGTTTTGAACTATCTCCTGAAGAAAAGTTTATCAAAATCGTTTTCGCAGCTTAACCGTAAAATCGCAATACAATCTTTCACATTTATAATATAAGTATGTACGAATATAAAAAAAATTACCAGCGTATACTACTTTACGTAAATCACACATTTACATAATATCCATTCATCGTTTATAAAAACCGAACAATTTCACGAATCGAACTCAAATTAGCGGTTTATATAAAATATTAAAAGGTCACGAATGGAAAGCTTGGACGTTATGTAAAACTTTGTTTACAAGTACACTGTAATGGTAATGATGGTAATAAATCATGCGACTGATTGAATATCTATAGGAATTAAAATATTTGTTCGTACACGGTTTTGCAACGGCTACATCGATTTGGGTATTGTTTTTAAAGTTTATGACATAATTCATGAGGTTTTAAGAATAATTAACTGCTCCTTTCTTTGTGAAAAAGACCCACGTATTTCTTTTTTACATGCAAGCTTTACTAGTAGAAATAATAATACAAAATAATCAATGAATTGAATGAATGTACACGAGGAAAATCGATCATATAAGATGGATAGCCTACAATCTAGAATTCAACTATGTGAAAAAACTAGCAGTCACCCTTGACTTAGACTTGGTTGAGAAATGGACTGACTTTGGGACTGACCAATGTAACTAGGCGAAGTTTTAAATGAATGCCTTTGTGACAATTTTTATGTATGTATAGGATTTATGAAAACTATCTGTAATATTCTGACAGCTTAAAAAGCAATAAAGAACTATTTTAATTAAAGAAAGTAGATTATGACGAGATATTCTAAGACTCCCAAAATGAAATCAATTGAGTTGTCGATCTAAAAAGCTTTCAACGACACATCAAACAGAACGTCATCACTGCACCACCAAAAAACATCTAAATTAATTTCCTTAAGAATTCCCATTCGTATTCAGCCAGTAACTTTCCTTTACAAAAAGCTCAAGGCACAAACGTGTCGGCCAATTTCAAGTGTATTTTATGAATCATGTACAATGAAAGACCATGTCCCAGCTCACGCAAATTCGTGTTTAATTACAGACACTTGATTTATGGCTCTTTTAATTTGAGACAGTTGATTTAAGATCCTCAAATACCTTTCAAGCTGGAAATTGTTTGTGAAAGGAATTTTGCTTATTAGCTGTAATGACAGCAAGAAATTTGACAGCTCTAAAACCAGATGACTTATTTAGTAAGAAGTTAATAAATGTTGAAGCTGAAATGTAACTATGTCAGTTCCAATTTACCAGTGTAAAATTCTTGCATTTTGATTGCACTGCCTTCATTTGTAAATAATTAACTTCACAAATTGCAACGAACACGAATACAATTAATACTTTATTCCGATTATTTAGGTTATCTCAATCTCAAATTGATGTGGACCCACGACAATAGTTGTTTTAGCTTAGGTACTTACAAATTTTTAAATGCGTAAAAGTTTATGTTTGTGATAAAAAATAGGACCTAACCAGTGTGGCCTCTTGTTTATTCATTAAAGTACACCACTACAAATTACGCAAATCAATCAGTATACATCGATATCGCTGCAAATTGTGTAACAATTGACAACTTGATTTTACCCATAATAAAATCGACATTTTATCCTTTCAGATCTCGCGGCGTTACGGCAACTGCTGGAGAGCGAAACCGGAGGCACTACTTGTCCGAGTTGTAACATGCCCTTTGATAAGGGCAAAAAGAGAAAGTTGATTGACACTTGCGGACATGAGCGGTGCTACGCTTGCATGTTTAGGAACGAATCTTGTCCTATATGCGCGAGGAAGAGTCAGCGGAAAGTGATGGAGAGATACACGCCGCCGCCGCAGAGGCTGGTTGAGCCGGAGTGGCAGTCCCCACTTCGTCTCCCCAAACCACCAAAGCAGAGTCTCGCCCAGAGCTGCCCCACACCACCGCACACTAGAAGAAGATTCTTCCTAAGTCCAAAGTCCTTGCGCAGCCCATTCGGGCAACGCACGAGGCATTCACACGAAAATCACGTGCCTTTATCAGGTAAATGTTTGTCTTATATGAAAAGCTCTAACAGATAATGGAATATAGTGTCTTAATAATATGGATAAATAAATTGACCTATTTCTTAAGCTGAACAATCCGGTACAAAGCTTTCATCTCTCCGCCCATACTTATATCCGGTTAGGAAATGATATGTCCATTCTCTGTAAGGCACAATCGTTTAGATGTTCAAGTTTGTGCGTCAAGGATTCCACCGCATTGTAAATAATGGTGAGTGACAGCGCGACGCCCACGCGACGCCGCCGGATGTACGTAGGTTCGTAAAGGACCGGTTGCTAGTATTTATTAACAGGTCGAACTTTTGCAACACTGCCCGCGCAGACTGCTAGCCGACGAATAATCTCGGCATCTGTTACATTTTCTAATTCCATTAATTACATCATGAGCGAAATATATAGCGGCCAGATCGCAGCTGCGGGGCCTATTTGTTAGCGACACTTCGTTTGTATTTAATCAGCCGTTTACATTTCTATCTGTAAATGTTAGTAATGTCCCGTGAGATTTGCAGTTTTGAGTGATTGCAGTCATTTTCTATTGACATGGGCTCAAACGCTCTCGATAAGTCAAAAGATAATTTACGGTTGTGAAACCCTGGCGCGACAGCTGTTAACTATCTCGTTGCAATATATTTCGCACTGGAAGAGTTGGGCACTGAGGAGTTTAACGTTTTAACAGGGCTGCCAGAGGAAGGTCCGAGGAGCGCGGCGTGGCCGAGCCTCGTGTTCAATAAAATAAGATCTCTGTGGTCCGCACACTCGTCCGTGCCGCAGGGACTGAATCAATTGACAGGCACGAAACGATTATTACGTCCGAAGAATGTCGATCGAATTGATAAACATGATTCATATCACCATAAAATAAAATTTGACCCGAATCTTTCAAAACTTATATTTTAACATCAATAACAGTTTTATTAACTCGTGATTCGGTCGGTTCGTTCTGAAGACGACTCGATTGAATGTTAAAATGAATTGGTTTCGTAAAATCGATTCTTTAAAGTTTCTGATAAACAAATAAGTGATTCGATCCACATTCCTAAGCCGAAGCGGCACAATTTTTGCACACCTTATTGCCTGTTCGGAGTCGCTCCATTTTATTTGATGCACAGCTTTTTATAGACCGGTTTATATTTCGGTTGTTTTTGTTTTTGTGTTCCGCAGCTTGAGTTGATTCATTCGTCATTTGTTTGTAACAATAACATCACTGTATATATAATGGTAACTGTCATTTACATATCGAGCGAGAAATTAAGCAAATACTCGATATTCGACTAAGATCTTATCGTCTATCAAATATTTTTACGTGGGAGACTTCGATCTTAAGATTATTGAGTTTCAGATAAGGATCAATTAAGTTATTGCTTTGGTTGAAAACAAACTAGATATCTTAACTACTAAATCGAACTTATCTTTTAATTTTAATATCGTTTACAATTTTCAAGATCCGTTTTACGACTGTTGAAGTGTTAATTAAATAAATTATTACGACTTGAACTGAGAGATATTTTACTGAACGTTCCATAAAATTAGTTGAATAGAAAACGATTTTCTCTAAAGTTCTCTCTAATAAACAGGAACAGTACAGGAAAGGATGAACAAGATTTAGAATCAGTGTGTCGCTATTTAATTTTATATTATGACTTTGTATATTATATCTTAATATATGTACAACTTTTGAACATATTAAGTCTATCATTTGAAATCCATATGTGTTGCATATAAATTGCATATTGCTATTCAGAACCACGCATCTCTTTATATGCACTGTTAGCGTGGAGGCGCTATGTTCCTATTATTACAAAGTATTTTGCATTATATGGAAATAGTGCTTTAACTGTCACTAACATAAACATATATTAACCTGAACAAAGAGAATATAAGGAACCTTCTTAAAAGAACATATAAATTTATAAAGGTTTGAAAAAGTTTTGTCAAAATTAGTTCAGTATTTTAGCCAAATAGTATTCTATAGATAATATAGAGATAGCAACATACACGTGTTAACCAAAAAAGCTAAGGTCAGACAATAGTTAAGCAGCTAATATTATCTTCCGGTTGTGACCTCATTCATACATAATATGTAATTAGGAAGCGGGTTTTGTAACAAAACATCGTATAAAACATGTTATATCTATACATTTTAAAGTTTAATCTGGCAACGGTAAACATGTAGATTTTGCAGTTCTTTAACAATCTTTTTTTCATAAAGGACTTTCACTTTAAAAACTTTTTAAGCTTATTATGATAAGCCCAACGGCCCTTTTGCTTTATACATACAAAATATAAGGATTTAAAATTAAGAAATAAAGAGTACATATTGATTCGAAATCGTGTAATAACTACCTACAATATTTATTTAAAATGTTTATTATACTTCAACAATTTACTGCTTCCAAATACTCTATACTCAGCTTAAAAAATTAATAATTATTAAGAATTATCTGAACATAAGCGCTATCTACCAAAAAATCATTAGTCAAGTTCAACATTGCACAAAACATTAGTTAAAGGATGTTCAGTTTCCTTTACTACTTACTAATTATTGCGGAAGCTTATTACCTACGTATCCTGCCTTCCCGTCCTATAATATATAGATAAAACAATAACAATGAAGGCCATAATCTACATATTTATTGCGAATATAGTGGCCTGTAGGTGGACGCTTATTCACGGATTATATCATCAAATATAGACCAAGGTTGACGCCCGCGCTGAAAGCCTTACGAAATTTCTCTTCCATTATCACCTGATTCATATAAACCTACTCTTATATGGAATACAATAGGATGAATGATGTTTGTGACAAATCTATACTAATATTAAAAAGCTGAAGAGTTTGTTTGTTTGAACGCGCGAATCTCAGGAACTACTGGTCCGATTTGAAAAATTCTTTCGGTGTTAGATAGCCCATTTATCGAGGAAGGCTATGGGCTATATATCATCACGCTAAGACCAACAGCAGTGGAGCACTGCGGGTGAAACCGCAGGGCACAGCTAGTTCTTAATAACTGTTGATGTTTAAACCTGATTTTGAGTTGTAGATTTAACCATATGAATTAAATTATATTGATCTTTAGTTTATTAGTCGTTTATTGTTTATATATATTTTTATGTCTTACTAAGAAGACCATAAAACGAGGGAAAACTATCCAAATTATGCAATAATACTTGAGTAAATATAACCATGGTCTTTAACTAGCATTAATATCGTCTGCTTCCTTTATTTCATAAGTTTCCTTTTTATATTTCGAAATATTAATGATTTAGTACTAGTAGAATGCATTAAAATAAACAATCATTTATATAATTATTCTAATAAATAATAATATCCTCTTTAAATAATAAAGTATCTTGAAATTTTATAACTTTTGAGTCCCTTTTTTTAACTCATCAATCATGATCCCTTTAAAGTTTAAACTTACACAACCTACAATGCCTACTCATGCTTTGTCAGTAACTAGGTCCAAAAACTATTCAACCACGCCCCTAAGGTCAACGTGAGACCTTTGACACTTATATTATAGCTTCTTGACAAGGGACATGACACCGTTAGCTTATAAAGATTCTTTATACGTGTGTTTTATCTTCTATGTTCATCTTTATGTGTAACTGATGTTAAAGATTATAGGTCCATCTCTTACGCTAAATTTGCAAGATGAAAGATTCTAATTTATGGAAAATAGTGTGAATAATTCCAGAAAAATGCGTAAAGCCTATTATGTAGCTTGGTATAGCTATTAAATTGCAGAGAAAGCATAATTTTGCTCTATATTTACTTACATATTCATATTATTGCAAAGAGCTAGTGCATTATACTCATTAATTTTTACAGACACTTGTCTCTTAAAGTGCTAAACCGATTTTTTAAATTCCTTTAAAAGCTAAGTTATGTCTGCGTATACACTATACAGCCTATATTGTTTACAAAATATTATGCAGAGTCCCTAAACATCTTGCTGATTTATCCCATGTCCCTCGTCTTATATTGTATTAATTTTCAAGGCACATGTATCCACGCATTATTCTACACTCGCATATACATGGGTTTATTCGTGAAACACTCGGATAAAAGTGCTTTCTTTGGTTGACAACTGACGGCGCAGTTCAATTGACAGAAATGACAATCCGCGATAAGAGGCGCACGAGTTTATGTTATTACTTTCGAAGTGTTTATAAAATCTTTAAAAATGCGGTCAATGTATATTTGTATGTTTGTGGACATTTTTGGTTTGCAAAATTTGAAGGCAGTTGTAGAAATTAAAAAAATAAAGATTTTGTATGGACTTAAACAAAATAATAGAAATATATCACGTTTATAATATGAAAATCACAAAAGGTCACCGATTTTTAGAAAGAATAAACTCAAAAATTCTACATTTTAAAAGATTTTCTAGAAAGGCACTTTCTTACTATTTAAGATGTCGCCTTTGGCTGTATTTTTAATTTTATTTTCGACCGACAGACCGGGATTATGTTATGCGGTTACGAGTTAATAATTTTAATCTTTTTTTATAATAAAAGGGACTTAGCAACCACATCGTACAACAACAAGAATAAAAACATACATAAATGTATAATATAAGAACAGTTTCTCATCAAACGCCGCGTAAACAATGTAACATGACATGAAGTCACTACAGACTGTGTATGGGATGTTATCACACTCCCACGTATTCAAGCTTCGAAGCCTTTATATATTCAATGTTAAACTTGAATATTATGTATTGAAAACTATATGAACACAATATTATAGGTAAAAAATAAGGAAATACGGATGAGAATAAAAATTAGTTATAATTAGCGAAAAAACTGTCCAATTTTCTGATCTATATCTTTTATTTTAGATTTTCTTGCTATAATGACGTGATATAATCTCTGTCTATTTGTCTGTTTGAGACGCTTTTTTAAACTGCTGAAATAATGAATATTTACGAAACATACGAATACTATAGATATGCATAATTCATCTCCCTACAACATTAAGAAAGCAAACTCGCAAACACAGTTATATACTATTCACATAATACCAAAATCTCTACCCAAAGACGTACCTACATATATAACAATCCCATCGCGTCGATCCCATATATTATTTAAGTATCATGTCCGCCAAGCGATTCCCACGCAATGCGCAGGTGTCGGTGACGTCACAGACGACCAGCGTTTCCTTTTCAATCCTACTTTTTACTTCAATTTGCCTTTCGACTGCATAAAAAGTAATTGGCAAGAACTTGGGACTCGGAAATGAGGCACATTTTGGTTTTTGGTAAATTTATGCAAAGTGAATTTAAATTAAGTATTCCTGTTTCAATAATTTTATGTTGTGATAGCAACATTTTAAATAAATAATTTGTGAATTGTATTATATTATTTTAATTTAAATTGATATGTTATAGAGTAATTGTAACTATGTACATTCTTGCAAAGAAACAACATTTGAATTTGAATTTAAAGTAATAAATTTCACTTTTAAACTTTCCTAGTCTAACACTAGGATAGTTCGTACAACATTTGTTATGACATTAGATCCCTTAAAACATTGATCGATTGGGTATAATTACTTTTATACAGGAACTCCAAAGATAAAAAGATAAAAAGAGTAAATAAGTAAATAAAGATAAATAACAAAAAGCGACATTATAACAATTAATTATTACTCTGCGAAATAGAAAACTTTAGCTTCCCATAATTATTATACAAATACAGAAATTCCATCACTTATTTGCCAAGGAAAAAGCTTTTCTAAGCTCACTTCCTGTATATAATCCCACAGCTTAGCTGATTTAAAAATCAAATATGAGAAAGTATAAACCTTTAGAACATCAATCATACCATATTTACGGCCGTTACGGTGGCTACACACGTAATTGGAAGCTTGACAAGCCTGGATGCACAAGCATGCTTGACATGCATCGCCTAACATGAGGCGTTCACGCTTACTTTTACGTGTTAAAACTCATTCATTATGTTTGCATGAATTTGACGGCATGATGTGTGGTGTGAGACGGATTATTTGTACATATTTGCGTTGAAAGCATGATGTGTGATGCATGACACACTTGTTACATATAATTACAATATATATTTTGTTCTAGATGACGAAGGCGGTCACATAAAGCAAGGCTATGAGTCCAGACGGCAGAATGACTTGTACATGCGGCTTGGCTTATTGCTCGGAGAGCGAAGGGGATCCAGGAACAAATCTAGGGACAGTTGTACGTCCCTTGCGTCCCTGGATGCCCATACACTTGCCTCGCATAATACTAGTCCGGTTTGTATATTCTTTGTTTCTTTCCTTGCTAACTTTGAATACATTTTATATATTATCCTTTCAGACGCGTATTACGGTACAACTAAATATTAAAATACCAACCAAATAGGTATAATAGTACCAATTAACTTTAAAATAAGTAAAAATTTCAAGTAAATGTAGGATTGCGTTATTAAGCGAAAAGATTCACTTGTATAAAACAAAAAGACAAAGACAATACTTCAAATCAAACGTACCAGTTACCACCATTAATAGGCTTAAACTCAGTCGTAATAAGTCTTTTGATAATTAATTATTTTTTTATTTAAAATCTTACAGGTGTCAACCCTAACGGGGTCTTCAGAAGTGGACGCAGCCACCCCTCTCGGCAGGGACTCGCTAGGGTCCCTCGCATCTATGTCCCTGTCAGCTGCCAGCAATTGCTCCTCCTCTAGTCCAGGCAGTAGACGACATTCCGTCACAAGTTAGTATCTAAATATATACTTACCTAGGATTCAATTTATTAAGAAACTCTTTTAAGTTACAAATCAGACAAATAACAAAGAAGAATCACAGAAGAAAGATGTTGTTAAAAAGTTACAATTAGTTGTTTTTTTATCACAGAATTAGAATGAAAATTTATTTACATCATAACGTCTGAAAAATATAGCTCAATGATACCATTTTACTTCCAATAGAATTAAATACAAGCAGCTTTTTGCGTTAGGCAAATCGCAGTAAGCATTATTAATATCATAGTCATATTGCTGATAACTGTAAACTGTACACATTTTGTTGGGTTGCGATCTGCTCCTGAAATTAATGTAACGCCTACAGGCCCAACAAAATCTTGATCTGTTATGTGTATTCAATTTAAATAAATAAATTGTAAAATTGCGTTTTATTTATTACAGCACTACAAAATGGTCGGGAGGAGCTAACCCGCATGTCGTCTTTTTTCTTTAAAACCAGAAAGACTGCAGCACGGCGCTCTGCCAGAGTTAGTAGTAAAGCATCTTCTTCCTCTTCTGAACTTAAAAAAGGTAAACTAAAACATTTTCCACCTATTTTATGATAATAAAGGTATATAAACATGTAGAAATCATGAATGATGATGACAAGTTAAAAAATGTACTTAGTTGCATTTATAAGGAGGAACACTGGATCTTAAGTCACAGAGTTCCTCTAGTTTAAGAGTCAGCGTACATATTTTTGTAAAATTAATGTTTTTGGCAAAATAAAGATATTTATTTATTATTTATTATTTATTTAAGTCTGAAATCATGGCTATATAAAGGCGCGATTTTATAACCAATCTTCGAACCCTTTTCTTTAATAACGATAAGATCTCCCTGATTGAATATTAAGGCCGATTCTTGGAGAGGGCTGAAAATTAATCAGATAAGGCATAAACTATAGGTCAGAAGGCAACTGAACTAAGCAAAAATCATATTTCGCTCTATATCTCACAAAGACATTGAATGGATTAAACCTACTCTAAATACTTCCTATCAATCTTATTGATATCAATTTTATTTTCCAGTTCACCCAACCCCACAACTAACATTACGACCGTTGTTCTTCGAAGTGCCGTCTACAGATGACACGACAGCGTTCTCTGGGAGACAGTGGCTCATGAGAGACATGGAGAAAGCCCTAGAATCAAGTGCTTCAGGTAATAAAAATGCTTATTTTAATAACATTTAGTTGCTTTATATCCGTGTTAACATTCCTCACGAACACAGCCATACATACCGTCATAAGACGATATTATTACACAAAATAATCTCCACTCACCCGCAAATTCTTTAATTTTTTTTTTTTTTGTCAAGGTGTACAAGTTTATGTGTTATTGTGAAACGTTAGAATAAGTGAATTGTAAAAATTCTTTGAAAATAAATGTCTCTAAACCTAATAAAGTAAACAATGGTCAAAAGTAAACCAATTCATTGACCAGTTCAGAGAATCCTCTGAAATATTTAATAGGAAATTGACAATGACTTTGGTGTTCACAATTTTTTCTATCGTTAAAAAGATTCCTTTATTAATTGTTGCGAATTATAATTAACCCACATTCTTTAATTATACATGGAATGGGGTGAAACATAATCCAACCCGTTGGGTCACGCAGAAATCTCCACAAAACGGGGTCACAGCGACTTATAACTCAGAAAGCGTAACCAATCAAAAGACATACCTCTGAAATAAATATGGTAAAACATTAACAAGGATGATTTATTCATTTAGCAATTGATTATACAGTACCTTTCGCCTTGTAATAAAAACTGCAATAACATTCGCAAATCGCTGGTTTTAAGAATCATCAATTTAAATATTTAATTGCAAAAATCATAATTTTAAGAATGGAAATTAGATTAATTAATTATTAATTATAATAATCCTCTCATAGGAACTATCACAATAATTAAATTTATAAACACTCTTCTGTTATATGTATATCATCATAACCTCCTCCTTTTTTTAAGTCGGTTAAAAACAAACGAACTCTATACATAGTATACTCTTTTCTAGGTATTCTGATCTCAGGATGTCCAGGGACCGGTAAAACAGCATTAATACTACAACTAGTTGAATACTCCTGCTTTGGACGCAAGAGGAATTTCGAATATGAAGAATTAAGAGAACAATCGGATATTAGAGAAATGCTACCAGAAGAAATAGCCGCAGGAATGGTCACACAGCTAGCGTCACAAGTTGTAGCTTATCATTTCTGTCAGGTGAGCTATTTTGAATCTTATTTCAATATTACGAAGGTGTATTATTTAAAATGAGTTTTGTAAATAACATTAAACACTGAGATAATATTTTCTGATAAAATAATACATATCTATACTAATACTATAAAGCTGAAGAGTTTGTTTGTTTGAACACGCTAATCTCAGGAACTATTGGTCCGATTTGAAAAATTCTTTCGGTGTTATATAGCCCATTTATCGAGGAAGGCTATAGGATATATATCATCACACTAAGACCAACAAGAGTAGAGCAATGCGGGTGAAACCGCAGAGCACAGCTAGTATGTATATTCTGAATAGATTTTCTTATGATAATTTTATTTGTTTCAGGCTGACAACAATAGTACATGCTTAGTAGGTGAATTTGTACATTCCTTAGCGGCTCAACTCTGTCAAGCGCCAAGACTTCAAGCTTATAGAGAACACTTACTTAGTGAAGCGCATCTTTTAGCCTGTCTCTCGTTAAAAGAATGTATCGCAGATCCCGACTTAGCTTTTGTAAGAGGAATCATTGAACCTCTAACTTCTCTACGAAGAAATGGAAGCATAGATTCCACAAATAGCATCATCCTTGTTGATGGTTTATGTGAAGCAGAATACCATAGACCAGACCACGGCTACACGATTGCTTCTTTCCTATCTCGACACGTCCCTGAAATGCCTTCATGGCTCAAAATTGTGGCAACAATACGAACACAATTTTTAGAGCTCACAAAACAATTACCGTATACCAGAATAAGTTTAGACGAATCGGATAACGTTAATAAGGATTTGCTTGAATATTTCAACGCGAGAGTTCAAGCTGCGCCAATTATAGAAACAAATGTGAAAAGCTCGACAGGAAAATCGGAAGGAGTTCATAACCCAGTTATGAAATTCGCTCAATACGTGCTCCATTTGAGTCAAGGCTCCTTCTTATTCCTTAAACTCGTCCTAGATCTTTTAGAACAAAGCCATATTGTCATCAAGTCGACAAACTACAAAGTCGTTCCAATATCGCTTGCGCAAATATTCCTGTTGCAGTTCAATCTGCGATTCCCCACCGTCCAGTCATTTGAAAAAGTGACACACATATTAAGCGTTTGCCTCGCTGCATTATATCCCTTAACATTAGTAGAAATATACTATTCCGTAAATTCCTTGTTAGTCGACACTTTCCTACCCTGGGAAGAATTCTGCCACAGATTTGAAAGTCTATCAGATTTCCTCGTTAAACGCATCGACAATACCTACATGTTCTTTCATCCTTCCTTCAGGGAATGGCTTATCCGTCGAGATGATAATGAGAGTTCTAAATTCCTCTGCGACTTAAGAGCAGGACATTGCGGCATCGCTTTCCGCTTATCGAGAGTTCAGGCACCGTTAGATCCAGAAAAATCTATGGAACTCGGTCACCATATATTGAAAGCTCATATGTACAGAAATCTTGGGCCAGCGCAGTTAGGATTATGTCCTAGAGATTTGCAAGCTACAATGGTTGCATCAAGTGCTGCTAATGTTGGTGAAGCGATAGCCAATTTGAGGAATATTTATACTCCGAATGTAAAAGTTTCTAGACTGATGCTATTGGCTGGGGGTTCGCCCAATCAAATAACAGCATGTTTAGGAAATGCTCCATTGTTGTGTATGTATGCGTATCAAGGGATAATAGCAATGGTAGGATTGCTGATTGAGTTTGGAGCAGATTTAGAAATGACTAATTCTCAAGGATGCACTGCACTGTCTTTGGCCTGTCAACGAGGACACACTGATGTTGCTAGGATGCTTATTGCTTCAGGTAAATACACTTTTAGATACAATTTTAACTTATTTGATATATTTCTTGCCTCATACTACATACTATAGAAGTTTGTCTTTCATTCTTTGTAAATTTTATGTTATTAATTTAATTTTCTATATGATATTGTTAGACTAACTATTGATTTAATATTTTTGTGGATGAATAGTTTTCACTATTTCCTGTCAAAACATGATTAACTGTCGAATACTATAAAATGCCGCGTTCTTTTGACTCGTGGCGAATTCGTACGAATCGTGCCAGGGGCTCGGACGTTGTTTATACGACGTTCGACCCAACTACCCTCACTTTGCTAATAGTCGTTGACTTGCTGCGATTTGTTATCAACTACCTACATCAATTAGGTAGCTGTGTAGAATCGCAGTACATTCTTATTACATTCAAACTAATATTTAACCCGGCCTCGCGTGTAATTTCTAATACATCAACCTTAGTAACTAGCAGTTAAGCGCTAGTTAAATATCATTGTCTTAACTGTTTATCTTATGATATTCTAAGCAAAAGACGTTATTTATTATCTCTTTTCCTATTTTTATAGCCTTTTATTTCTTCCAGGTGCTTCCCTAAGCCATACAGATACAGCTGAACAAACACCATTAGTGCACGCAGCGAAAAACGGCCACAGAGACACAGTGATCTATCTCCTGGGTTGCCAGACCGGCAAGGACGATAGGAATTCCATAGAAATTGATGATGGCAACATTGAGCAATTAGTACCTGGTGCGAGGCACGCCTTAATAGCTGCCGCGCAAAACGGGCATTTGGATATCGTGGAATATTTGTTGGATACTGCTGAGTTGATTGTAAGTATTTGTAAATAAATTAAGAATACCGGAACGAAGCTATCAAATTATTAATAAGGGATAACAAATGATCTTGTGTTGCGATCACAAAAATGACAAAAAATAAAAATGTTGCATCGACCTTTTAGTGATACGTATATAAAAAAGTACAATTTAATAACTCATTCTCAACTCAA